>CAKNYM010047648.1:104827-125530 GCA_932195095.1 Andricus curvator
GTCCCAATTTTTGTCTATTTTTTTCAATCCCTATCTTCCTATCTAAGCGAATCCGTTTCTATCTTTTCTGAAATATGAGATAGCCCTATCTTCTTGAATCCCAGTCTTTCTATCTAAATGAATCCTCCGCTTATCCATCTCTATCCTTTTCCATACATTAGGCAATCCCAAATTTTGTCCATCTTTTTTAATCCCTTTCTTCCTATCAAATTGAACCTTTTCCTATCTTTTCTCAAATATAATTCAGCCCTATCCTTTCGAATCCCAGGCATTCTTTTGACATGAATCCTCCTCTTATCCACCTGTATCCTTTTCTATCTATTACGAATTCCAAAATATTTACTATCTTTTTTAATCCCTATCTTCCTATCTAATCCAATATTCTCCTATCTTTTTTCAAATATAAATCAGCCCTAACCTTACGAATTCTACTTCGTCTATCGAAATTAATTCTTCTCTATCTTTTTTAATCCCTATCTTCCTATCTAATCGAATCTTTTCTCAAATGTAAGTCAGCCCTATCCTTACGAATCCCAGTTTTTCTATCCAAATGAATGCTCCGCTATTACCGGCAGCTTCCCGGTAGGTGGCTGACCGTAAAAGTCAGACACAAGTGAAATAATTTGCACCGTCTATAACGAGAGGGTCGGCAGATGCCTTTGCAGAGTTCGAGTAGTACGTCGTAAAGTCAGGGAATTTTGTTGGTAGGTATATAAACCCTTGATGGTTTGATACTATTTTGCGGGGGCTTGAAACTCGAAATATATCATTATTATAGAAACAGATAATAATACTACATTTTTAAGTGAATTCAAATGGATAGAAATTAAAACGATATATCGTGGATAGAAATGCATAAGAATATTTAAATGCGGTATGGATTCAAATGGATAGAATTTAGAAATAAAGTAGGTATAAAAAGGGATAAAAATTAGAAATAATTGCCGGATGAACATGGATATAAAAGGATAAGTCTTTATGAATACGGCGGATAGAATCATTAATAGAAAGCGATAGGTAATTTGACAACAAGGGATAGATTCAGGGATAGATGAATATAGGCATTTATGAATTGCAAGGATAGAAATAGGTAGGCGCTTGTGAACAACAGGGATAGAAATAGATAGGTATTTGTGAACAACATAGATAGAAAAAGATAGGCCCATGTGACCACAAGGGATAGAGTCAGGGATACAAAGAGGTATCTCTAACAAGGGGGGTTAGGTTGGTGTCCGGCGCCGATTTTTTTGTTACATTGCAGGTGAAAAGAGGATCCCAGACTATGAAAAAAAAAATAATAAATTTGGGCAAACATTCACATTTAGGGGTGAAATGATCCCTTCTATATTTTTGAGTGTTTTGGTGTTTTAAAAGGTAACATTGTTTTTTATTTATTGTTTTTACACGACATTGTTCTAATTGATTAATGAATTTAATAAATAAATTAATTAATAATTGATTACAATATTAGCGTGAGTTGTAAAAACACTTACCCCCTAGAGTATCATAATTTAGAAAATCTACCCCTAGAATCCTTCGCCATATGACATATAGTTTAAGATTTTGAACTTTGTTGCTGCAAACATCTTGTTTTGAGATTAAATTCTATTAAGAATCATCAGTGTTATTCGAAATAACCCCTAAATTAGGTGTCATCCACCCCTTCAATATTATCAATGAATAAGAAATATATTTATTAATATAACATTTCTGTAAGTAATGGATTAAAATATTTGGTTTGGTCAATCAATAATAATATAACTGATTTTTTGTTAACGATGGCACTTGTTCTTATATTAATAAACCCTTGTTATGTAAAAACCACCCCTAACAAATTTTTGATGTTTTATTCAGCAGGCAATTTTAATGATGATACATATAATAGAACTGTTCAATGAATTTTTATTTAGGTTCAGGCATGTACATATTTCCGTTGAAAATTGCACACACATACACTTACCTTTACACATATCGTCCCTTTAACCCTTATTGCTCAAGGCCTTCGACTTACAATATATCTTCTACGATATATAAAGTAAATGTGTGATATGATAAGTGTGTTTTAATTTCACCATTTGTAAGACTGCGCATAAAATTCTAATCTTCTTGCACTATGCACATGTTATTACTGCAACATCACCGCAAATATCACAAGAAGGTTCCATATCTTTGTTGAAACAAAATTCTACAGGGTTATCAAAATGTAGAGGTCTATTTTCTGTATATCCGCTTTTATACCAAGAATATTTGAATACGTCAATAAATCTAGGTGAAGACAATTGATTATGTGTAAGGGACTGTAATTTTATAATGTTATTCCTAATATGCAAGTTAATATCAGACCTCAAAAGAATAGTAGTGTCAGAGATTTTTCGTGCGAAATTCTTCCAAATCCTAAATCCAAACACATCCAAGGGCTGAATTTTCCCAGTTGTGCCTTTTGGAATGGTTTTTAGTAAAAGGGGTTCACCTTCTGGTATGGCTGTTTGCACGGTTCGTTCACACTGGCCACTCCATGAATCTAATAATAACACAGAATTTTCTCCTACGTCAGGGAAAAATACATCTTGAAGTCACATTTGAAGCAATTCTGAAGAAAGTTTACCGGATTTAGAGGCTCAAAAATAAATATTGTTTACCTTAAAAAGTCCTTCTTTTACTCTTGGTCCAAATTGTCCGGATGGTTCTTTTAAAACTACAAAAAGGGGTGAAAGTAATCTTCCATCGGCAGATATGGTTGGCTGAATTGTATAGCTATGCGTGGTGGAGGAAACCGATTGAACAACATTTTCCACACTTTTTGTTCCTTGAAAGCTCAAAGTTCTTCAACTGTGTAATTCCAAATTGAAGCCACTTTGATCGGAATTGAAAATGTTGCTTTCCCCATACCTCAGAATTTCAGATTTTACATTGTTTTTAAAAACATCGCATTCTTGTTCTAGATCTCTAGTTTCATGTAAAGATGACACAGATATAAATTTTGTGATTTTCCGCGAAACAGCGTTATGCAGTTTCTTGAATTTCCATACCCACCAACGTGATGCTTTAAACCATGGCATGTCCAATCCACGCTTCTTTTGTAAAGCCCATCTTCGAAGATCTATATCGTAAACTGTCATCTTCGAATCAATAGCCTCCTTCAAATTGTCGAAAGTGTATTTTGCAACGTTGTAAAGCTTATCTTCTCGGTCACCACCACTTTTGACTTGTTCTTGCCATCTTCTCAATTGTCGCTCTGAACGAAGCTTCTGGAACCTGTGATGAGCGGATGCAAAAGATAAACGCTTTTTCTTTCCAGAATTCCAATAGTCAACAGCTTGTTTTTTATAGTCGAAATTGACTTTCTCCTCTTGATATAAACAACTAGGTACTTCACCATAATCGTTTTCTTCTTCTTGTTCTTCATTTTCAATCGGTTGTATGTCAATTTCCCGTGACCAAATTGTAAGTCAACTAAATTTTCAATAATAAATGAGGAATCAAACATATTCCTCCTTATAATATCCTCGATTACGTCCTGTAGATGTACCTCCTCAGGTGTTATTTCTGAAGGCTGAATGCCGAGTTTTTCCGCAGTGAACGTTATTGTCAATAACGATATTATATTTAACGGACTGATTATCATTTTATGTAGTAATACTTTACACGATAGAAACATAAGCAAATTTGTAACTGAACAATTGTTCTTTTCTTTCGGTTTATATACATGCCTGATAATGGTTTATATACATGCCTGATAATGGTTCATATACATGCCTGATAATTTTATATATGCGCAGTTATTATTACGAATGCCAAAATGATAATGCCTTTATCACATCACACACCCAACTTGTGAAATACAATATTTTGTTTGTTCTTTTCATTTATTTTTGATACATTTATTTTTTATTTCGTAGAAGATAATTATATTGTAAGTCGAAAGCCTTGAGCAATTTTCAATGGAAATATGTACATGCCTGAACCTAAATAAAAATTCTTTGAACAGTTCTATTATATGTATCATCATTAAAATTGCCTGCTGAATAAAACATCAAAAATTTTTTAGGGGTGGTTTTTACATAACAAGGGTTTATTAATATAAGAACAAGTGCCATCGTTAACAAAAAATCAGTTATATTATTATTGATTGTCCAAACCAAATATTTTAATCCATTACTTACAGAAATGTTATATTAATAAATATATTTCTTATTCCTTGATAATATTAAAGGGGTGTATGACACCTAATTTAGGGGTTATTTCGAATAACACTGATGATTCTTAATAGAATTTAATATCAAAACAAGATGTTTGCAGCAACAAAGTCCAAAATCTTAAACTATATGTCATTTGGCGAAGCATTCTAGGGGTAGATTTTCTAAATTATGATACTCTATGGCGTAAGTGTTGTTACAACTCACGCTAATATTGTAATCAATTATTAATTAATTCATTTATCAAATTATTTAATCAATTAGAACAATGTTGTGTAAAAACAATAAATAAAAAACAATGTTACCTTTTAAAACACCAAAAGACTCAAAAATATAGAAGGGGTGATTTCAATCCCTAAATGTGAACATTTACCCAAATTTTTTTATTTTTTTTTTCATAGTCTGGGATCCTCCTTTCACCTGCAAAGTAACAAAAAAATCGGCGCCGGGCACCAACCTAACCCCCCTTGTAAGTAGACCCGATGGATAGGGCGTGGAAAGAAAAAGATAGCGTTTGTGGGATGCAAAGTGTGCATTTTGGGAAGGACTGAATATCTTTTTCTTTCCAAACGTTTCTATCTTTTTGAATCTTATTACTTTTAGCATGGAGAGTTTCTCGAGACCTTCATTTACTAATGAAGATCTTCAAAGAACTCCTGGACATCGTATCGATAATCCAGTAAAACCTTGAGGTCCATAAAGCCTCCCGAGAACTAAGTTCCCTCACAAAGATCTTTAAAAAAAAACTCCTGGGCATCAGGTATATCGTCCAGGAGAACCTTGAGGTCGATAAAGCGTCCTGAGACCAAAGTTCTCGATCAAGACCTTCAAAAGACTCCTGGATATAAAGTCGGCCTTTTGAAGGAGAGACTTAAGCACTATGATGATGACCTTAAGGCTTGAATGAAGTCCTGAGTCTCGTGCCGACACGATGTACCGACATCTGATATTCGAAACGTCGAAACGTTTTTGGGACTTTTTAATTTTGTAGAATTCCTAATACAATTAAATTATAGATTCTACAGAAAATGGGCTTGACCTCACGTAGAAATTATACAGAATCCTTCTACTCAAATTCTATAGAATTTTTTCATCTAATTTGAATTACATCTGACGAATTTTTGTATTGTTTGGTTTCAGAAATACTTTCGTGATGTCTTTGTTGGACGACCTGCATACGAGCTACACATGGATTTTATTAAATTGCGAAAACCTGTTAGCTACAGGCAATCTGGAAATAAAATCAGAAAAGTTTACCATGGTCGAAAATCAGGGAATAGAGTGGTGTTTAGTCCTGAAATGTGTTGAAAGTGAATCAGGGGTATGTCATTGTAGTTTTCATGGTAGGTGGAACTGTGTTCAAAATCGTGATCGCATTTTTTCACTTTACCTTGAAAACTGCAAATCAGATGAAGATCCTGTTTTGTTGAATGTTGATTTTTCCATTTTAAACGCTGATCGTGATAAAGTATTTACTCGGAAAGAAAAAATTGCAGGTGTGATTTTCAATGGTCAAAAATACGGGTTTGACAAATTTATTTCTGAAACAGTATTGTTTTCCAATTTGTTGGTAGATAAAGGCCTTATAATTCTGTGTGAAATTAAACCAATCAACAAAGATGGCTCGGAACATTTACCTTTTTTAAAAGGATTCGATTCCTCCATTAACGATGAAACTTTCAGCGATGTTGTACTTTTGATAGGTGCAAAAAAGATATATGCGCACAAAATGATTCTTTCCTCTAGAAGTCCAGTATTTCGACAAATGTTTTTAACCGATATGAAAGAATCAAATTCTAATGAAGCCAAAGTAAATGATATCAAATTGGAGGTTTTCAACGAATTACTGAGATTTATGTATACCGGCAAAGTTGAAAAATTAAATGAACTAGGATTGGACATTTTTAGAGCGGCCCATTTTTATCAAATCGACGATCTTATGTTAATTTGCGAAAACGTTTTGCGAAAGACGTTGAAAGTCGAAAATTCGATAGATGTTTTGAAACTAAGCGACGAATACGATGCGGAATCTTTGAAAAAATATTGTGTGGCTTTTATTATGAAAAATTTTAAGGCGGTGATGAAAACACCCTCATATATGAATTTATACAAAACACACCCACACCTTCCCTTCGAGCTGTTAAACGAAATGGGAGCACAATAATTTTTTGAAACTAGTTGTAATGATGCAGTTTGTAAAAATTGTCTTTTGTATTTTTCTGAAGAAATTCAAATATTTTTTAATTTTGTAACTCGTTAACAATTTCTATAAATTGATTCTAACCATTGAATGCAATTGTGATTCTTTAAGTTAGAAATATCACTTTCAAGGCATACCTTTTTTATATCACCACTCACAATAAGAAGCTAAAAAACATTTTTCCAACTTTATCGATAAGCTTCACAGACCAAAATACTCTAAAAACAGGGGAACTAAGGAAATACGAAAATAAGGAAATATATATTCTTTTAAACATAACGAATGTAAAAAAATAATTCATTCAATTTAAAACGCTTTAAATTTATAATATTTGAAGTAAAAATATTGCATTTTCAAAAAAAAACATGAATTTTTAACCAAAAAGATGAATTTTCAATAAGGAAGATTAATTTTGTACCAACAAAAGCCGAATTTTCAACTAAATAGATGCATTTTTAAGAAAGTAATTTAACGCTTAGCCAAGAAGTTAAACTTTTAGAGCAAAAATTTGAATTCTCAAAGAAAAATATAATAGTTGATACTTAAATCAAAAAATGTTTTTACTTTAACACAAATAGATGAATTTTTTACCAAGAAGATTAGTTTTCTACCAAAAAAGAAGAATTTTTAACTAATGTGAAGCCTCAACCAACGAAAATAAATTTGTAACAAAGTAGTTGAATTTTCAACAAAAATGTTCATTTTCAAACAAAATTAGTGAAATTGGCAATCAATTAGATACATTTTCTGCCAAGAAGATTAGTTTTCTACCAAAAAAGAAGATTGTTAAACAAAATACATGAATTTTTAACCAAAGAGATGAATTTTCAATTAAAATTATGAATCATCAACCAACAAAATTAATTTTGAACAAAGTAGTTGAATTTTCAACAAGAATGATAATTTTTAAACAAATAGTTGAATTTTTAATTGAATAGATAAATTTTCTAACAAGAAGATTAGTTTTCTGCAGGAAAAGAAGAAGTTTTAACAAAATACACGAATTTTCAACCAAAGAGATGAATTTTCAATTAAAATTATGAATCCTCAACCAAAATAATTAATTTGTAACAAAGTAGTCCAAATTTTAACAAAGTATTTTTAGAAAGTATTTTAACAAAAAATGTAATAGTTGATATTTCAGCCAAAAAAGACATTTTTTTAATCTGAAACTATGGAATTCGTCCAAAAAAACTAATTTAAAAAAATGGTTGAATTCCTAATCAAAAGAAATTAATTTTCAACCAAACAGTTGAATTTTTAACCAAACAAGATTAAGTATCTACCAAAAGAGCTGAATTAAAAAAAAAGACGAATTTTCAACCAAAAAAGAAAAATATTTCTACCAAATTGTTGAATTTTCAAGCCACAAAACGAATTTTCTACAAAGCAGTTGAGTTTTCAAAGAAGAAGGATAACTTTTTAACAAAATTGTAGAATTTTTAACAAAAAAGAATGAACTTTCAAAAGGAAAGGAAACAGAGAAAAGGGTGAAAGACTATTAGAGCCTGCGATAAATAATTAGGAATTTTCATTCTTTTTTTTTTAATGCTTTGAAAATATCAGTTTCGAAAACTGGAAATTTTGCTTTGAAAATAAAGTGAATTTTCCGCTGCACACTTTTTTATTTTAGACTACACACTGGGGTGGAGCAAAAAAAATGTTTACTTTGCAAGTGTGGAAAACAATTCCCTCAAAATAAACATTTTTTCCATTTTCACCGTAAATAACTGATACAAAATTACATTTTCTTCTTCCAAAACTTTTTATTTCAATGCATGTTGTATATAAGTATACTAAAATAAAAAGTTTTGAAGAAAGAAAATGTAATTTTTTTTTAAATTTTAAGAGTGTAATAGAGAAATTTTTTGTTTAAAGAGCATTATTTTCCATACTCGTATATAAAAAATTGTTATATAATATTTTTAAGCTTGAAATTTTCAATTCGATTTTATAAAATTTAGTTACAAATGACATTATTGTGGCGTAAAGGGATGGTTTTTGGCGAATTTATTGATGAAATTAAATTTTTAGCCTTCGCCTTGTTCACGAAATAGTTCTACATCACCTCTGTAAAGCCTAGGTTTTACGATTCTTGTTAAAATGGAAGAATTTATCGAATTTTTAACTCTTTGGGATACTTCAAGGGTCGTGCCGTACCACTAAAAATGTTTTTCATCAAACGACACAAAATGAGGGGGTAATATATCATATATTATTGACAGAATTAAATGTTTAATACTTAATAGCATATTTTAAATATTTAATATTTTCCCGCCTTAATATTCCAAACTTTGGAAACCTTGTAACATTTCCAAAGTTTCATGAAACTTTTCATTTGGCCAAAGTTTCGTTAAACTTTACAACCCTACCTACAATAGTGTTTTTAAAATTTTTGCTAACCAATAATAATGGGGTATCTAAAGTTGTGACGTCAGTCGGCAAGATGTCTGCACGCCGAGGGTCAAGCAATAATACTAATTGCATAGGGCAAAACTCAATTTTGTTAATAATTTAAAAAACTGATTTCCCACCCTAAGTGTGTTTGAATATTATTTTTTATTTTCTACACGCTGTTTAATTAAATACTAAACTCATTATAAAAAAAACAATTCTCGATTGTAATAATAATTTGAATATCTTCTGATAAATAAAACAATAATATCCAAATACACTTATGGTGAAAATCGTTTTTCCAAGTTATTAAAAAAATGAAGTTTCGTCCCTTGCAATTGGTATTATTATTTGACCCTCAGCGTACAGACATCTTTGATTTCGCCCACCTAACCTGAAGTACATAATGGAGTTTTAGCTTTTAGGGTTTTATTTAGCAAAAAGTTATAATTTCCGAAAAATAATTTTTGTGAAAAGCCCTAGATTCTTACTAATGTAGTTGTCTTACGGGGACTTTCAGATTGTTACTAAAGATCCACTAGATTGTTACTAAGGATCTAGCGGTTTATCTCAAACCGACCCCTCTCCTTCATCCCGTTTTACACCCTCACTCCACTCCCCGTCACACAAATTCGTTTTTTCGGGTTTCTCTCTCCCCTCTATTTCTGTCACCAGCATGTCTCCCATGTCCTCGCTCCATCGCCAGTACGTTTCTTCAACCTTCGCCTCTAGTTTCCTTGTTGACACCTTCAAGCCTGTTACTTCGAGTCTCTGCTTCTCTTTCCCCAGCCAAAATTGAATCTCCTCCTCTCTCTCTGTTGCGTCCTCCTCCAGTCACAGCCTTAGTACTCTTCCTCCTTCAATTCTCCATGACTTCTCAACTCTCGGGATCTGCAGTATCCAGGCTGCTAGTGTTCCCGCCACATTTGTCACTTCATTTTCATCTGCCTTTACCCCCAGCACTTTAAGATTCCTCCCTCTCCACATTCTCTCTCTGTCTCCAGTTCCGCTTCATCCAGCTTTCTTGGCTGATCTCTCTAAGTCCCCTGCTACTCACCCGTTTGACATCCCACCTCACAGTACTCTTTTGTTTCCATCTCCATACTACCGCACAAGCTCAGCTTTCTGATCTCCAAAATCACTTCCAGATCTGCCCTATCCCGTCCTCTTTCTCGCCTACGCAATTTCCTTTTCCCACTCTTCTCCCATCTCCTGCCTGAATTCTCTCAATTCTTTCCGCATCTCCTCTTTCCAGCTCTCTCCAACGCCTTTTTCCCCTTCGCTACTGATTATGTCGCTCATCCCTACTTTCTCTCACTAGCCTGTCACTTTCACTGCCTGTTGTCAGAACAACCGCTCTTCCTCAACTGGCCCTAGCTGATTCTCTTACCAGGTTTTCCCTCCTTACCACTCGAGCCAAATCTCAATCACCAGCTTGCCACTTTTTTCCTCCAGGCGTCGCTGCCTTCCCGACTTTCCGGTTCCGTTTCCTAACCTAGCTCTCTACACGTGCCACTTTTCTCTTTCCAAATACTCCTCAACTGACTTTTCCTTTTCCTTGCCTTCACTTCCCAATATATATGGGGCGTTATTTCTCAAGTGTACCCACTCAAAAAGTCAAAGTTGTCCGATCTAAGTTAAACTTAGGCAATGTGTTGTGCTATTGGATAGTAGTTTATGGGGAAAAAATTTTGTCATTCGGATAAGTATTGACCGAGGGGGAGGGGGTGGAAGTTTTGGAATTTTCGTGGATATCGTCTATTTTGGCGATTTTTAACTGTTCTAATAGCGATGAAAAAATTTTTGTCTAGTGCAGTTTCGATAGGGGTTTTCACGCCCTTTCGATTGGTGCTACGAATTTTGTCAAAAAATGAATATTTGACCTGCAAAAATGAAGGTCAAAAATGAATTTCACTTTTTTTGGAAATAAGACAGGTTTTTTTGCTTTTTTTTTGTCTTAAAAGAAAGCTTAGGTTTTTTCCTATAAGACTATGTAGATTAGAAAGTGGGATTCAAATTTTTAATTTATGAAAATAAGCGTTGAGTAGTCAGGTACGCTCGTGACACTGGCTCTTGAGCCCCGCCCGTAGCACAACGTGGTACACCTTCATTGTATTGCTTTTACGAAAAGTAATAATACTATATGCTCGTGTAAATGAGCTTTTGTCATGTAAAATTTGTTGATATATAGCAAATATTTCAATAAGACGCCTGCTTAAAAAATCAACGGATATGTATTTTCGGAAGTCGCTTGTTCTTCATTTGTTTCTCGTCAGGTTATTATAGGAAACAAATTAAGACCGCGGTCATTAGAGAGATGAGTTTCAAATTTCATCCGCTAGATGGCAAAGCACTAAAAATTCTCAAAAGAAAAAACAAAAATCTACTATATAAGACAAGCATTAATCATCCTTATACTGTATTATGAAATTGGATTTCAAAACCGTGTCATTTTGCAGGTTTGTTATATGATTTTTTAATTTATATTTTCGAAAGTTGAGTAATAGCCACGGCACGAAAATATCGCTGTATATTCTACTTTTATTGTAGTTTGGATTTTTCATCTTATGAAATAAAAATATTAATTTTAAGATAAAATAGGATTTAAAAAAGAAAAACAGTTTTCGAACTTCCGCTACCATACCCACGTTTTGCTATTTTTCAACCCAGTTTTTTATTGGCTATGGCCCCTAAAAAAGGTGAAAATAATCAAAGAGAATGGACTCACAAATGCTTCAATCCTTTCAAGAAGGAGAATCATAAAAAGACGCGAAATACACGCCGTATTTCTGAAGGCTTACGATCGCAATTTCCTACACTATCTGAAGAACTAAAAATTTGTGCTTCATGTCGGAAAGAGCTCAGTAAACTGAAAGAAATACCAGCGTCAAATTTATATGACACCGATCAGCCTCGTAATGATGTTCTTGCGGATGAAAACGTTGATGATGTTGAAACTAATGAAATCATCATGTCAAATGATGATGAAGATCCAGACTTCTCCTTCGGAAAACTCGAGATGAATGTTACGCTGTGCAATGACAAATATCATGAGGCCGCAGTTGAAGTTCTAGATCAAATAAAAGAGAAGTTTAAATCATCAACGAGTAGAGCTGAAAAAATTCAACTTCTCACACTTGCTCCAAAGTCTTGGAGTCGCAGACAACTAATGTTCGAATTCGAGACATCCGAACGACAAGCTAAAAATGCGAAAAAGTTAGTTGCTAACAATGGGATTTTAACTCTGCCCACGCCAAAAAGAGGAAGGCCTTTGAGTCTTGAAACTGAAGACCTCGTATCCAAATTTTATGAGCGTGACGACATGAGTCGCTTAATGCCTGGAATAAAGGATTGTGTGTCTGTTCGAGTGAGTGACAAGAAAGTTCTCGTTCAGAAAAGATTGATTTTGTGCAATTTAAATGAATTGTATGCAGAATTCCAGTCAGAATATGAAGATATTAAAATAGGCTTCACCAAATTCACACAACTCAGACCGAAACATTGCGTTTTGGCAGGGAGTAGCGGTACCCACACAGTATGCGTTTGTGTTCACCATGAAAACGTGAAGTTAATGCTAAAAGAAATAAACATGCAATATTTAACGAATTATCGGCCAACGGCCATACCACGCTGAAAACCCCAGTTCTCGTCAGATCACTGAAGTTAAGCAGCGTTGGACGCGGTTAGTACTTGGATGGGTGACCATTCAAGAATACTGACATGAGTGCTGTTGGCACATCGTGGGTGTGGTGAGCCCACACTTGTAGTTATTTATAACTACAAGAAAAACCTAGAAACACTACCCGAATCGGGTAGTGTCACGCCTACCCTGAAAGGGAAATGGTTTAATGGTATATATATCCAGAGTTAATTTTAAATGGTTATCGCGATTGTTTGAAGTTAACTGTGTGCCCTGATGCGACAAGTTCCTGCCAATTAGGAGAATGTCAAAATTGCCCCGGTATTACTAAAATTAAAGATAACTTGATTGAAGCATTTGATGAGGAGGATATGGAAGAAATCAAATTTGATTCTTGGCTGCAGACTGACAGATGTACTTTAAAGACGCTGATCATGAATGTTGATGAATTTGTGAATGAGCTTTGTGAAGCGTTGCTGAAGCTAAGAACGCGTCATTTCCTTGCTACAGAGCAGTCATTATTTTTCAAAAATCTAAAGATAACTTTGAAAAATGGTGAATGTGTTATCTGATTTGATTTCGCTGAGAACTTCAAGTTTGTGCTCCAAAACTCACCGCAAGGATTCCACTGGAATAATGATCAGGCCACAATATTCACAGTAGTTATTTACTATGTAAAAGATGGAGAACTTAAACACAAAAGCATGGCAATCATATCGGACAATTTGAGTCATGACACTGTTGCCGTTTATGAGTACCAGAAGATAATTGTGAATTATCTTAAGGCAAATTTTGCAGTCCAAAAGGTTTACTACGTCTCAGATGGAGCAGGTCAGCATTTTAAGAACAAGAGCAATTTTGCTAATATCCTAGCTCACAAGGCAGATTTCGGAATTCCAGCTGAGTGGCATTACGATCCTACCGCTCATGGTAAGGGAGCATGTGATGGCATAGGGGCGAATGTTAAACGAAATGCAGCAAGGTTTAGCCTACAATGTTCTGCTGAAGATCGCATTCTAGATGCTTCATCTCTATTTCAGTAGGCAAAGAAGTACTGCAAGGAAACTGAAATCATTTTTAGTAGCAAGGAAGATCACGAAGCCACTGCTAAAGATCTGAAAAGCAGATTCGATGCTGCAGTCACAATCAAAGGGACTTTGCAATACCATGCATTTGTACCTACTGAAGATGGGAGACTTCAATTAAAGAAATTTTCCTCAGCCACGGAATGCGACTACTTCCCAAAAGAGAAGAAACGAAAATTAGAAAAAAAAAGTCAAAACAACTGTCACTAAAAAAACGAAAGGCGGAAAGAAAGACAGATAGAAGATCAGACATCATCAGCAGAGAGCGTTCAAATATACTAGCATATATTATTACTTTTCGTAAAAACAATACCATGAAGGCACCACGGTGCGCCGCGGGGCTCTAGCGCCAGCGTCATGCGCGTACCGGAGTACTCAACGCTTATTTTCATAAATTAAAAATTTGAATCCCACTTTCTAATCTACATAGTCTTATAGGAAAAACCTAAGCTTTCTTTTAAGACAAAAAGAAAGCAAAAAAACCTGTCTTATTTCCAAAAAAAGTGAAATTCATTTTTGACCTTCATTTTTGACCTTCATTTTTGAAGGTCAAATATTCATTTTTTGACAAAATTCGTAGCACCAATCGAAAGGGCGTGAAAAACCCTATCGAAACTGCACTAGACAAAAATTTTTTCATCGCTATTAGAAGAGTTAAAAATCGCCGAAATAGACGATATCCAAGAAAATTCAAAAAATTTCACCCCCTCCCCCTCGGTCAATACTTATCCGAATGACAAAATTTTTTCCCCATAAACTACTATCCAATAGCACAACACTTTGCCTAAGTTTAACTTAGATCGGACAACTTTGACTTTTTGAGTGGGTACACTTGAGAAATAACGCCCCATATACGTAAAATACGTATACGTAAAATCAATGGAAAAAGCCAACGCTCAAATAGGGAACGTCTAAATCATATCCGATTTTGAATTTTTGTTTGAGAAATTTGTTCACTGAAAAAGTACAACTTAGGCTGGTTGCGTGTTCAGATTCAAAAATCATTTTGTTGCCTTATGAAATAAATCACTTTAATAGATATACAGTAAGCAAATCTGCTATACTGAGAAAAATAATACTTGAAGGACATATTCGATCCTGATTACAATTTTGTTTAAAGAGGTGTGTTAGAGAATTCGGACTTTTATCAGATAGTGCAAAGATCCAGAGAAACTGAGAGGTTGGCGGTTCACATATGGAAAGACATTTTTTCAGATTTGAAATTAGTTTAATTTTCTGCAATCACAGAACATCAGTGAGACTCCGATACAATGTCGAAAGTCGAACGAACCTCTTTCCCTAACGTGTGGAGATAGAAAGAGAGGTTTGCTCGATTTTCGACTTCGAAACAGCATCGGAGTCCCACTGCTGATTGCGCGAATTCACATGTTAGCCGCATTGAAAAAAAAAGATGGTGTCACGAAGGAATAGTATGAAGTAGTATCCCTGTAAGTGGGGAGTGGGACGAGCAACGTCCAAGAATTCGTTAATGCTTGCCACGAATGGAAACTTGGGAGCATTATCATGCGCATGCGCACTGGCGCTTGCCATGTCAACGATGTCAACACGCGTTGGAAGTTTCGAACTTGTGTTTTGAACATTTCTGTGGTGCGGTTTGGAAAAATAAAATTTGAATGTTTGAATGTGAATAAAATCAACAGCTATATAACTAGACGTTCACAAATGTATATAATTTTTTAGATTTTCACTATTATAAAATAATAATCACATGCAATTATTTAATGCTCATAAAATATAAATTGGTTGCAAAGACTGCCAGTGGCAGCCACGAGACTAGATCAAACTGGCCCTCATAAATTTTCCTCGAACTTGTCCTTCGACTCGTCCCTAATCCTTCATGGTAAATTACAGTTTGAAATGAAAAAATGCAATAAATTGTGTATTCAAGTAGAAAAAAATCAGACCCTTCGGTGTGAACAATGAGCTGCAACGAGCCGTGACCATAACGACCTTAACCCTTTTTAGGATTCCTGGAAACCGAAGAAAAAAATGACAGAAAAACTTCGTGGCAGTCATGCACTTGCCCTGGCATTTACCACCTGCTGAAAGTGGTGAGCCCTGTTCTAGATCCTTTTCGTATTTTTGGTGCAATTTTCCTTCTCGTTTTTAACTCAGGAACGTGATTTACACCCAACAAAATAAAAGCACAAACGAACATCACTTACATATGTGGGGTGTGGAAAGCGCATGAGTACTAAGTGTCTATACTTTTCGTATATTTACTTCTCAGAGAAGGAAAAGAGCGTGTCTGCATGTTGTCAACAGATGTTGGGCAGCTTCGAACTGGTCTTCGAGAGAAATCCTGGAAATAGAGGTAAATGGGGGTGGAAGGTCCTAAGGCCCTGAGCGACAAGGGCAAGTAGCGTCAGTAATTCGGGAGCCTCTGCATTGTGCACATGCACGCTTTTCGGCCTTGTATTTTGATCTTTAATGTTTAAATAGAATTTCCATTTATTCGAAACTGGTTACTCGTTCTTATCACAAACACCAACCCCAACATCAATCCCACATATGGGGGCTCGTCCTTACAGTGATACGAGTGATTAGAAAGTGATCTGTGAAATTTAGAGTGAAGTGAAAGTGGTTCAGGATTTACTTTGTGCGAAAAATTTCTGGGTAGCTTGGTGCGACCTATATGCTGTGTGCAAGTATTGACTCGTTTACGTTGGTAGACTTTTGGAGCGTTGACCTTTTTGTGCTTTGTGCGTCGTGAATTTCGATTTTATTTTGGGGTACTTGTCAAAGTGGAGGGTACGAGTGAAGAGAACGCGCGTGCGCATAAAGATACTACAGTTGAAAAAATCGCGAGAGTTCCTGTCGAGAAAAAACGCATTTTTCTACAACCTTCGCGTTTACAGCCGTTACGTCGAGCTAAAGTGACAAACTCGGTTTATGAGATGGAGTTTCAACAGGAACAGCAGCGGCGTGAAGCGGCTGAACGGCAAGTGCAGGAATTGCAAAAAATGATGGACGAGATGCGTCGTCAAATGACTGATATGCAGACTACCTATCAGCAGCAGAAGGCTCTCTGGGAACAAGAGCGGCAACAAGCAATTGCGGCCGTTCAAGAAAATCAACGAGCTGCAGCAGAGGCTGCGCGGGCGGCTGCAGTTGCACATCAGGAGGCTGAAGCGCAACGGGTAGAGCGAGAAACCGAACGATTGCGAGGGGAGCAGGAAGAAGCTCGGCAAGTAAGGCTGGAGGAAAGAAAAGCAGAGGAAAAGAGGATTGCGGATGCGACCGTCGCGCTTGAATCGAGTGTTATCGTTACAGATGCTAGCATCGAATCCATTCAAGCCGCTGTACGGAACGGGCGAGTTGCATTTTCTTTGACGGTGGACATATTGCCAAAATACAACCCAGACGATATGACGATGAATATCGAAAATTGGTTTGAGCAGGTGGACGATGAAGCGCTAATTAACAAGTGGACACCGCAAGAAAAATTTTTAGCAGCAAAGAAAGTACTCGACGGGCCGGCGAAGACATGGTTAAGTATGCAACGGGGTCTGCGTGATTGGGAAAGTTTGCGCGAGGGTTTGAGGGGCGAGTACTTCAAGCGCGTAAAGATCTCAGATGTACACAATGCATTACGTCGGAGAAGAAAGAAGAAGGAAGAGTCGGTGCTGTCGTATGTACAGGCAATGGAGTGCATAGGGGCTCAAGGGGGTATGTTATCTGACGATGTGCGACAATATATAATTGAGGGGGTGACCGAAAATACGCAATCGCGAATGTCGCTTGCAAGTGCGGGATCAAAGAAGCAGTTCATCGATTTATTGGAAATGCACGAACGCGAGAGTAAATATCACGCAGCGAAGGGACGTAAGGGCATGAAAAGCACAAGAACGTGCTACATCTGTAAGCAGCCGGGTCATCTTCGAGCTGATTGCCCAGATAATAAGGACGGAGATTCCGAGGATTGGAAGACAAAAGGCAGGGGGTCCGTTGTATGTTACAACTGTGGTCAACCGGGCCACATATCGCGAAATTGTTCCGAATCGACGAAGCTGACGAGCGGCAAACCGAGCGCGGAGCAGTCGAAAGCACCGAAGGCCAACCGAGTTTCTCTCGATGGCGGCAATAGAAGTCGCTTGCAAGCTGCGATTGAGGGAGTATCGATCGAGTGTCAATTAGATAGCGGTGTGGACAAACACGTGATGCGTGAAGACGTTTTCAAAAAAGTGAACGCGGCCAATTTTTACGAACTGACGGGCGAAAGTGTGTGTCTGCTGGGGGCTGGAGGTCCTATCCACACCCTGGGCCATGTGTCGATTCCGACTACTATATCTGGGGTAATTTACGACTTAGAGTACTTAGTAGTGCCGGAAGAAAGAGTGCCATCGCCTTTTTTGTTAGGCGATCCCCTACTTGACGTTGCTAAGATCGAGTTGAATCGAAACGGTCCGATCTTGTAGCCGATTATCGGACATGATTATGTGCAGCTCCTTCGGGAAGAGGCTGTAGATGAAATTGGTACATTGGTCAGTGCGGTGCCTAAAGAACACAGAACACGGGTAAGAAAAATTATTGAAAATTACGTACCGTCGGAACCAACAGCGGCGCGGGTAAAATTGAAAATTAATGTGAAAGACACGAAGCCGATTAGCTCGCGGCCGCATCGCTTATCACCGGGTGAAGAAATCGAGGTCAAAAGGCAGATTGACGAATGGCTGGAAAAAGGAATCATACGAAAGGGCACATCGGAATACGCGAGTCCGATCGTCGTAACAAGAAAAAAGGACGGCAGAATGCGAGTCTGCATAAATTATAAGCGATTGAACGATGTCGTCGAAAAGGAGCATTACCCTTTGCCGATTATTGAAGACGCAGTCGATGCTACCGGGAAATCAAAGGTGCATTCTACTTTGGATTTAGTGGACGGATTTTTTCATGTGGACGTTGAAAAGGACAGCCAAAAGTACCTGGCTTTTGTCACACCATGGGGCCAGTACATACCACAAAAATCTCCGTTCGGGTATTGTAATTCGCCCGTAATTTTTCAAGAGTACATCACCACAATTTTCGAAAAGTTGATACGAGAGAAAATTATCGTTTTATATCTCGATGACATTTTTATCATAGCGGAGAATGAACTTCAAGCGATTGAACGATTGGAGTTGGTTTTGGAAACAGCGAGAAAATATGGACTGAAATTCAACTGGAAAAAGTGTAAATTGCTGCAGCGGAAAGTCGAGTTTTTAGGCTACATAATAGAAAACGGAAAAATTTCACCGTCGCCATGAAAGGTCGAGGCGCTTATGAATTATCCTCCATTGAAAACCGCGAAGCAGGTGCAAAGGTTTCTGGGACTTGCAGGATATTTTCGGAAGTTTATACGTGCATATGCTCAAATCGCGAAGCCCTTGAGCGATTTAATGAAAAAAGATGCGAAATTTGTTTTCGGTGAAAGGCAAGAAAACGCATTTATCACTTTAAGAGACGCGCTTGCCAGCGAACCAATACTGCAGGTGTACGATCCAACAAGACGGACAGAGCTGCACACGGATGCGTCGAAGGACGGCTACGCAGCTCTACTTATGCAGGAGTGTCCAGACGACAAGCGCATGCATCCAGTTTATTATATGAGCAGAAAAACGACGGAAACTGAGGCTAGATATCACAGTTACGAGCTCGAAGCGCTTGCGATTGTCAGGGCATTGGAAAAATTCCGCATTTACCTCGAAGGAATTAAATTTAAAATCGTGACTGATTGCGCGGCATTCCAGATGACGTTAAATAATAAAGATTTGAAACCGAGACTTGCGCGATCAGTCATGTACATGCAGATGTTCGATTATGAGATCGAGCACCGACCAGGACATCGTATGCAGCATGCGGACGCGTTGAGCAGGAAAGATAGCATTTTACTCATACGAGACCCCTTCTTGGAAAGATTAGAAAGGGCACAGAAGCTCGATGAAAACTTGAAAGCTATACGCAAGCTTTTAGAAAACGGCGAATACGAGGACTACGTTCTCGAAAATAGTTTAATTTTTGTGATGAAGAATGGTCAGCGCAAGCTCGTTGTGCCGAAGGGAATGTACAACGAAGTTATAAAACGATCACACGAAGTTGGACATTTCGCGTCACGGAAAACGATCGAGCAAATCAATCAAAACTATTTTTTCAACAACATGGAGAAGCATGTGAAGAGTTACATAAATAACTGCCTCACGTGTATTCTCGCATCGAGGAAGCAAGGAAAGGCTGAGGGTTTGCTTAACCCAATACCGAAGGGGGAAACGCCGTTGCATACCCTTCATTTGGATCACGTCGGACCGCTGCCATCGACGAGTAAGAAGTACAAGCATTTGCTTGTAATTGTTGATGCTTTCACGAAGTATACGTGGATTTTTGCAACAAAATCGACAGGTACAGCAGAGGTGCTAGATAAATTGAAAATTTTGCAGCAACATTTCGGAAGTCCATACCGCATCATCACGGATCGTGGCACAGCTTTTACTTCGAACGATTTTAAGGAGTTTTGCAATAAAGAAGAAATCCAATATTATTTGATTGCAACTGGTATGCCAAGAGGAAATGGACAAGTGGAGCGCGTAAACGCTACTGTGGAAGCAGTTTTTGCAAAAATTTCAATCGATGAACCAAGGAAATGGTATAAATTCTTGCGCCGGGCTCAACACGCGCTGAACGGTACATTTCAACGTTCTATCGGTACGTCACCATATGAGCTGTTGTTTGGAACGAAACTTAAAACGCAAGAGGACCAAAATATCATGGACATGATTGAAGTATTTCAACTGGACGAGTTTCATAAAAGTAGAGAAAAGGCGAGGGAATCTGCGCGCAAGCAAATCGAGAAAGTCCAAGACGAAAACAAGCGCAATTACAACAAGAAGCGTTGTATTGCACCGAAGTACAATGTTGGCGATATCGTGGCGATAAAAAGGACGCAACAGGGACCAGGATTGAAACTGGCAATCAAGTTTCTTGGTCCATACAGAGTGAACGAGCCAAAATCAACGGACAGATACGTGGTCGAGAAGATTGGCGATGGAGAAGGAGCGCAGCAGACAATAACGGCAGCAGACTTCATGAAGCCGTGGCAAGGCTTCACCGACGACCTGTCTTCGGACAGCGAGGTCGAGGAGGACGTCCCTTAAGACGACGATCAAGAATAAGTGTAGTGGCGTAGTGCTGTGC
>CAKNYM010047648.1:125540-137746 GCA_932195095.1 Andricus curvator
CCCTTAAGACGACGATCAAGAATAAGTGTAGTGGCGTAGTGCTGTGCGCGGCTTGCGAAAAGCGCGAAACTTCGCAATGTGGTGCGCGTTAGTGGCGAAACTACTCAATGAGTGTAGGTCTTTTGTTATTCTGTGGACTATATAATCTGATCAATAATTTTGTCACTTTCGTGTGGTTTACACATTTTTATGAATTTTCTCATCTATTGGTATTGTACTACTTTGGTATTTTGTGTGAGTTTTATCGATTGTTTCGATTTTTTTTCCCCCAATTTACGTGTCAAATTTACTATAGGAATTTTGTCTTGCCAGATGCTAAGAACGTAGAGTAGGTGCACGGGATGAGTGATGGGGTTAGTTTTTTACGTATCAAGGAAATTGTAAGTCGCTTGAGGGCAGACGACAGGTCAGGAACGGCCGAGTGTGGGGTGTGGAAAGCGCATGAGTGCTAAGTGTCTATACTTTTCGTATATTCACTTCTCAGAGAAGAAAAAGAGCGTGTCTGCATGTTGTCAACAGATGTTGGGCAGCTTCGAACTGGACTTCGAGAGAAATCCGGGAAATAGAGGGAAATGGGGGTGGAAGGTCCTAAGGCCCTGAGCGACAAGGGCAAGTAGCGTCAGTAATTCGGGAGCCTCTGCATTGTGCACATGCACGCTTTTCGGCCTTGTATTTTGATCTTTAATGTTTAAATAGAATTTCCATTCATTCGAAACTGGTTACTCGTTCTTATCACAAACACCAACCCCAACATCAATCGCACACATATGCATCGAGATGTAAAAATATAACATAGGGGAGTGGGTATAAAGATGCAGTGCCATGTGGGCAGAAAACGGCGGCGTAAAGCAGAAACTAATGAGAGTGAAAGAGACGGACAGATCTATTTGTCTCTTTCACTCTCATGAATTTCTGCTTTACGCCGACGTTTTCTGCCTACATGGGACTGCACCTTAACACGAGACTGCGAAAACAGCTCTGCGCATGTGCAAGATAATGCTTCCAAGTTTCCAATCGTGGCAAACATTAATGAATTGTTGGAAGTAGTGATGGACGTTTACTGCACCGTGCTCGTGCTCGAGCATGAGCATGACCGAGCATGCTCGGTCATGACCGAGCAGAGCGAGCAAGAGCGGTCATTGTTGAAATTCAAGCAAAGGCAACGAGTTTAAACTATAACAAATAATTGAAGTAAGAATTTGAGACATCTCCTTTATTCGTATATATTTTTCAGCTCTTAGAAATGCATATAATAATAAAATAAATAAAGAAATGCCTCTCTGACTGCTCGTAGCAGACGATAATTCAGGTAAAATTATGGCATCTTATACTTCGTAGTAAATAAATTAAGTGCAGGAAATATGAATTTTCAAGTGCAGTCTGAAAATGATATAGAAAAAAATTAGCTTGTATTAATTAAACATTTTGGAATGTGCTTCATTGTATAATATTAATATTTATACAATCATTATATTATAATATAATTATTATTATATACAATTATTATCATTAGTCAGGTTCTGAACGTTCCTTTATTGTTGAAAACATTCCCAAATTATTTAATAGACCAGTGGAATTAGACATAAAAATCGATTCAATTAACAAAAATTCCGAAGGTCTTCAACAAAATTATATACTTGTTTTTTTATATGTTGAACATAAAATACAATTTTGCAAAACGTGATTAGGTCGGCAATTTATTTAAAAAAATTAATTTGCAAAATTTGCCCTCCATTGCTGCACGAAAATTCAAAACATTTTGAAAACTTGAGTGAGTAATTATAAACTCAGTCACTATCCTGTATTAAATTTGCAAAACGTTCGTGATACGGCAACATTATTAATTATAAACAAATTATTATTTTATTAATCACTCCCCAGCGAAAATACCGAACGTTTTGCAAAATGTTGTTTCTGCTTCTTTCCATTGAGAAGAAACTATTATATTATTTGCAAAACTGTATAATAACGCAAATTATCGTTTTTTAAATTAATTTTGCATTTTTTGCAATTTGACTCATAAAATTCCTGCGAGAATTGCAAATGTTGCATTTTTGGGTAGCAAGTGTTGGAAATGTCGAAATCTAAAAACATTAAATTTGCAAAACGTTGCACGACCGGCAATAATATTAAAATTGTAATTAAACAAATTAGGTACTTTGTTAAACTAGCCAAAAAATACAAACGCTTCGCAAATCGTACTGAGTGATAATTAACTTAGTACTAACATCATATTAGATTTGAAAACTATTTACTATTTGGCAACATTGATAATGATAAACAGACTTATATTTTTTTTAATTATTCCCAAGATTAAATTCTCAAGGTATTGCAAAAGGAACCTCCCAATTTCACAGAAAAAAACTGAGGGATCAGTGATGTTGCGGCTCAAGTAAAACTTGGGATCATTTAGAACTTAGGCTCTAAAGGAACTCTTATTGAGGGTTCCTTTTTAGTTCTTTCATATCCGATAGATGGTCATCGGCGGGTGCCGACGATTTCAACTGTGCATGTGTCGAGAAGCGCGGGCCTTTTTGAAATCAATAAATAATATGAATAGTCATACAGATAAATATTAACAAACGGTTTTTATTCTTTTGTAAAACAAATTAAATTGAATTATAGAAATACCTAGCTTCTTGGAAAAATGTATTATTAACCTAATATTGCAAGTGTAAATTATATCATTTCAAATAGTCCCGCGCTTCTTGTGCATGCGCAGTGGAAAACATCGGATTTTCAACATAACCTTAAAAACTGTCACATTTCATCTGCGATATCTTCCTTTCAAGAATTTGTAATGTCTAGAAGCGTCATTTGACAAATTAATGTGACATAAAATGTGACGCAATTAATAAAAACTCAAAAGCAAGTGTAAATTATATCATTTCAAATAGTCCCGCGCTTCTTGTGCATGCGCAGTGGAAAAAATGAAATGTCTATGATTTTAGTTTCTTCATTAAATTTTTCCCAGTGCAATATTATTTAATTCGAATAATAAAGCAAAATGTGCATCATTAAGGGGGGATCCTCATATATAGATGGTTCAAAAAATCGATTTTTTTTTTATTGTAGAAATCGAAAGTACAACATTTCAAGAATATACTGTCAAAATTTCAAACCGAAATTCAAATTGGTTTAGCCGCTATACGTATTTTCGCTAACGTCCTTCGGCGCGCAGCGCAGGTAGGCAGGTGCGCGCTCGGGTCCAAAATGCGTTTTTCTCGAAAAAAAAATTTCTTGATTTTTCGATTTGGCGTGCAACATATCTTAGTGAATTTTCAACTTACAAAAAAAGTACCATTTGAAATATAATTTAATAATCTAGTCGATATACCTACTTGTTTTGAAAAAAAATTTATTTAACCGTTAATTTGCAATAATAATGAAAAAACTTTTTAATTTTTTTTTCAAAAGTCCGCCATTTTGTCATAGAATTTTTTTATACCCTAAAATTAGGTATATCGACGAGATCTGGATCTTACAATAACAGAAAAATCCTTTTTTTAGGTTTCAGGGAGATGAAGCGACGGTGAACTTGCACGCCAAATTAGGAAAAAAAAAGTTTATTGGTTTTTTTTTGTACCCTCGTCCCTAATGAAAATTACGTAAAATAAAAAATATAGTATGTATTTTCAACACTTCAAGAATACACTGTAAAATTTTAAAATAAAAATATTGTATAGTTTTGTCACAATAAATTCACAAAGTTGGAGTCAATTTTTGTCCATCTATATGAGGATCCCCCCTTAACTTGTAAAATCTTTTAAGTGAGTTAAGGCAGAAGTGACGAAAAGGCTCTATTAGAACCATTTGAATCCATACTTTGGGTTCATTTAGAAACCATTTATCATTTTGGGTTCCTTTTCAGCAAGAGAGGTTCCTTTTTGTTGCAGCTCATTTGGAACCAAAAATTGGTTGTAATAGAAACCCCAGTTTTTTCTGTGTTCTCTTGTATGTTACTTGTAAAAAACAGTTACAAAACAGTGAAAATTCATAAAAAACCAAGAACTCACAAATGGCCTTTGAAAAATTAAAATAGGTAAACTATCTCAATCAATAACGGCGAAACTATCAATTTAAAAAAAATTTCATTTCTGAATATTATAATAGAAATTTTGTTTTCATAACTCAGTTATTGGAAGTTACACTTCTGATGTTTGATGGAGCGCGTTGAAAGTAGAGTTTCAAACCTTTAGAATAAAAATGCTACTCTTGACTCGTTCCACAGATATATCAAATCAAAATTACGGTAGATGCGTTATAAAAATGGTCGTCTCTCGTCCCTCGATATGCAATACAATAAATAGTTACATGGGAGGAAAGGCAACATCGTTATTTATTCACACTTGTCTTATAATATACAATAGTCTCAATTTTCAAAATGAATTGAAATTTTTAATCATGCTCCCATTACCTTATAAAAATTATTTTAAAAAATTATTCACTTATCAACAATTTTCACTCGAAAATTATATATAATGCAATGGATCGTAGTATTCGTCCCACACTGCGTTATCGAATCAAAAAAACCAGTAAATCCGTTACAAACTATATGGAACTCTTCAATAGTAAGAAAAAATCCTTTTGCAACACCTTGAGAATTTAATCCGGGCGATAATTAAAAAAAAAGAAGTTTGTTTATCATTATCAATGTTGCCACGTAGTAAACAGTTTGCAAATCTAATATGATGTTAGTACTAAGTTAATTACCACTCAGTACGATTTGCGAAATGTTTGTATTTTTTGGCTAGTTTAACAAAGTATCTAATTTGTTTAATTGCAATTTTAATATTGTTGCCGGTCATGCAAAGTTTTGAAAATGTAATATTTTTTAGATTACGACATTTCCAACATTTGCTACCCAAGAACGCAACATTTGCAATTCTCACAGGAACTTTATGAGTCGAATTGCAAAAAATGCAAAATCAATTTAAAAAACGATAATTTCCGTTATGTATTTAGTTTTGCAAATCATACAATAGTTACTTGTCAATGGAAAAAAGCAATTACAACATTTTGCAAAACCTTCGGTATTTTCGTTGGGGAGCGATTAACAAAATAATAATTTGTTTATAATTAATAATATTGTTGCATCACGAACTTATTGCAAATTTAATACAGGATATAGACTGAGTTTATAATAACTCATTCAAGTTTTCAAAATGGTATGAATTTTCGTGGCACAATGGAGGGCAGATTTTGTAAATTAATTTTTTTAAGCAAATTGCCGACCCAATCACGTTTTAAAAAATTTTATTTTATGTTCAATATATGAAAAAACAAATATACAATTTTTTTGTAGACCTTCAGAATTTGTGTAAATTTATTAGCTATTTCCACTGGCCTATGAATACAATTTAAATGTATTCATATTCTTATTTCTAAACACATGACATAAAAAAATACATACATACTACTTAAAGTACTTGCCAGAAATGATTGCAGTACTTCAATCTCAAACTCCAGTCATGTAAAATTAAGTAATTAATGTTAGAAGTGTTGAATTTATTACAAAATATACTAATTTAATTTATTTGAATAAAATAATCTTAATATTTATAGAATAGAATTTCAAATAGCCCGCTAAATTTAGCCATTTTCTCCCAATAGTCGTCTGCTACTAACAGTCAGATGTACATTTTTTATATATTTTCAATTTTCTACATCTTTCTAGATACTGAAATGTGGTCATTATTAGAATAACAGGTTTAACTGTGTAGTGCAGCTATTTTTATTACCAACATACATTCCATTTATAAGAAATTAGAGAATGACCAGTCCTGCTCGCTTGTGCTCGGTCATGACCGAGCAAAAGCGAGCATGCTCGAGCATGACGGTAAATGCACATCACTAAATGGGACTCCGATGCTGTTTAAAAGTCGAACGGATCTCTCTTTCTATCTTCACACGTTAGAAAAAGAGGTCCGCTCGATTTTCGACTTTCGACACGGTATCGGAGTCCCACGGTAGAGGGCGTCGGAATCCCATCCCTGGTTTCGCGAGTTCATATTTTGGCCGCATTGAACTAATAGATGGCGTAATGCAGCGCAGATTATCCCAGTATCAGTGGGATTCCCAGGCAGTGATGCCAATGTTGGCGCCTTTTGCTACTGCGCTTGCGTTCGGGCCGCACACTGGTTGGCCGCAGTTGGCGCGCAATTCAAAATTGGAATTAAAAACAATTCTTGTAATTTGAATAAATAATTTTTGAAAAATGCACAAGAATGTATATAAATTGTACAACTTCTGATTTAAGACAAGAAAAAAATTTATATCACATACATTTTTAAATAACAGTTTATTTTCTTTGACTTCCAAAGAATAACTTATATTTCACAAAACATTTAATTTCAGATGTCTAAAATCAGAAGTTGTACAATTTATATACATTCTTGTGCATTTTTAAATAATTATTTATTTAAATTACAAGAATTGTTTTTAATTCCAATTTTGAATTGCGCGCCAACTGCGGCCAACCAGTGCGCGGCCCGAACGCAAGCGCAGTAGCAAAAGGCGCCAACATTGGCATCACTGTTCCCAGGTTGAATTCCGCTGATTGTCTGCTTTTTTTCTGAATCAACGCATCCCGAGCCGCACATCGCCTCTGTCACAAAGAAACTTTGCAAAAGAGAATCAACCAAATAGCCGCAAATCCTTCTAATATTGATTTTTTTTGTAAATAATCAGCAATAAAAGGTTACTATAGATTATTCGATGAAAAAATTGTTTAAAGCAATAAAAGTCGAGAGAAAAATATAATACTTACCAATTTTGAGTTTATGGATAAATAATGTTTTTTGCGCGTGTGGGTGAAGGGGGTCGTCCATATTTTGTGCCGCGATCAGATCGTCAGAAAAATGTTCTGACTATTTAAGAGTCCCCCCCCCCACCCCGCAATAGGCTTTTCCACCGTTTCTTGTAGTTTTTCACTGTTTCTTGTAGTTTTTCACCATTGTAATGCGAGGCTAAACCCACCTCCCCGCCCTCGAGAGGTTACGTAATGTATGAACGACCACTATATGGAATAAAATTTCAAAATAACTTTAGATTCAATTTTTTTTTCTGTCCGATTTTTCAAAACTAAATTTTTCTAAAAATTGAAGGCTCGGGTTTTTAAATTGTATGAGATTTCGACGTGTCTTTCGAATATAGACTTGATTACAAAATAATCTGCAGTAAAAGGTCAGTATGTATATTATTTTATCAAAATAAATTAATCAAAAATTAGAGGCGCGGAAAATATGTATATTTGCAAGTTTTGATGTTTTGTATGCGTACAAAAAGGTTAAATAAAATATTTTAAAAATGTCTCCGAGGCTGCCTTTCAATTAAACGGGGTTTTAAAAGAAAAATTTAGTTTATATTTTTGGAATTTCAAATGGTTTTTACGCATAAGCATTTTAATGTATGTTTACAATTTTCAAAGATTTCTGGGTATTTCAAAGGGTTTTAACGAATTTCCAGATACCTTTCAGGAATAAAATAAATTTTATTTCAAGTAATTTCTACGGATTTCAACAAGTTCAAGGAATATGGACATACGAAAAATTCAAAGGATTTTTAAGACTTTAAGGGCACATGATGGGCTGTCACGTGAGAACTTAAATGGTTTATATTCGGCGGCTTTATAATATTTGAAAAATGTAAATATTTTGCTGAAATTTTGAAAAGTATTAAAAAATATATATGCGCACGTCTGTCTAGCCCATTCGAGTTTGTATTTTGTTTAAATAGAGCAATTTAATGAATTTTTCACTTGGAATGTAACTGAGAACAGAGTTTTGGTGCCCTAGCAAAAATTTAAATAATAAAATTGCATTATTTAAACAAAATAAAAACTCAAATCAGCCAGGCAGACGTACTCTTATATATTTTAAACCATTTTCCAAAATATCAACACAATATTTACATTTTCCAAATTATAAAACCACCGAATATAATAAAAGGTAATGATTGGTCGCATGCCCTTTTTATTTAAAAAAAATTCTAAATAATTTCTAGATATTTTGCTTCAAAAAATTGTAGAACTCTTAATATTAAGAAATATGTTGTTATGGATTTTAATGTACTTTATGTTTTTAATATTAGAAATTAAAAATCCAGGGACGTGAGCGCATATTTCGCGCGAGTGTATTTTATTTAGCTGATTCTTTTTACGTAAATTTCATGAATAATTTTTATTTAATTCATATCCACAGAATTTAACATTATTTCTACTTATTTTAATGCATTTTCAAGATTTCAAGGGATTTATACGGATTTTAAACATTTCAAGGGATTTATTAACATTAAATTTTTCCCCTCATAATGGCACAAAATTTGATAAAATTCTGCAGCTAATAAATTCAAATTGAGGGCGAAACGTCAATTTAATAAAAATATATAATAGTTTCTTGGCTAATTGTAAAAATCCAACAAAAAATGAAAGTTTTTCATAACAAAAAATAATAATAAATAGCCCTTGGATACACCGATTTCACGTTTATTTTGCGTTTTTTCGCGTTTCTAATGAGTTATTTTATAGTGAGCGGAATTTTCGACCATAAAGAAGAATTTCAACAAATATATACATATCCAAACAAATAATTAAATTTTTAACAAAATAGTTGAATTTTTAACCAAGCATAGTTCAGTTCTCAAATAGAAAAGGTGGATTCTCAACGAGAGATTTAATATTTTTTATTTCATGTATGACTATATGAATTTTCAATCCAAAAGGACGAATTTTCAACTAAACAGTTAAATTTTCGTCTAAAAGAGATAACTCAACAAAATAGTTAATTTTTAAACCTACAAACATGAATTTTCAAAAAGAATGTAATTTTTAATCAAGAGAGATGAATTTTCAACCAAATAGATGCATTTTCAACTAATATAAAAAATGTAAGTTTTTAACCAAAAATGGAATAGTTACACTTTAAGTTTAAAAAATTAATTAAAGAAAAAACTTATTTTCAACTGGTTAAATTCAACTCAAAAACACGAATTCTTAACAAAATAGTTGAATTTTAAACAAAATAGTTGAAAAAAAATCAACGAAAAATGGAATAGTTACATTTTCAGTTTAAAAAATGAATTTTCAACAAATAATTGATTTTCTTTTAGTTAAATTGAACCAAAAAAGACGAGCTTCTAACAAAATAGTTTAATCCACAGCCAAAAAGATGAATTTTAAAAAAAGAAGATTAATTTTGCACCCAAAAAAAACGAATTTCCTAAAAAACAGCTATATTTTCCACCCAACAACAAATAGTTTATGTTTCTACTAAAATAGTTGAATTTTCAAAATAAAAAATAAGATTTTGACAAAAAATGGAAGTTACATTTTCAGTTAAAAAAATTAATTTTCAACAAAAAAAAAAGAAAAACAAATTTTCTACCAGTTAAATTGAACGGAAACAAAATTTGAAAAAAGAAGATTAATTTTCTACCCAAAAAAAAAACGAATTTTCAACAAAATACATTAATTTTACACAATAAAGGTTTCATTTTCTACTAGACACTGGGTTTTCAACAAAAAATTTAATTTTCTACGATTTAGTTTTGTTTTTAAATATATTTTCAAGAAAGAAGATTAATTTTCTACCCAAAAAGACGAATTTTCAACAAAATAGATGAATTTTTCACAAAACAGTTGAATTTTTAAACCGACATTATAAATTTTTGACAAAAAAGTTCATTTTCTACCAAGTAGTTAATTTTTCAAATGAGCAGTCGAACTTTTAACCATATAGTTGAATTTTCTACCAAAATAGTTGAATTTTCACCAAACAGATTAATTTTCAACCAAATTGTTGCATTTTTTACCAAAGAAGATGGTTTATATGAAGATATGAATTTTCAAAAAAAAAAAAAATGACGTATTTTTTGCCAGATAATTACATTTTTACCCCAAACATAAGTATTTTTAACCAAGAGGTTTATTTTATACCAAATTGTTAAATTTTTAAGCCAAAAAGAAGATTTTTCTACGAAGTACATAGTTCAATTATTTTGAAATCGAAAAGATAAATTTTTAACTAAACCTGCAATACTTGATATTTCAACGGAAAACTATTTTAATTAAAATAAAAAATAGTTAAATCCAACCAAATTAGACGAATTTGAAAAAAAAGTTGAATCCTCAACAAAATACATGAATTTTCAACCATATATTTGAATTTTCAAAGATAAAAGATCAATTTTCAATTAAAGATATAAATTTTCAACCAATAATGAAACAGTTATATTTTCAGTTTAAAAAAAAAACTAGTCAAATTTGCCACTTCTAAAGATGAAATTTTAACTAAACTGATGAATCTTAAAAAAAATTGTTCTTTAACAAATTAGTTCAACTTTTAACCAAGTAGTTGAATTTCAAACAAAAAAGATTAATTCTGAACGAAAAGTGAAATTAATGATATTTTAACGAAAAAAGATTTTTATTTGAATCAAAAACAGTTGAATACAATAAAAAAGTAGGAATATTCAATAAAATAGTGTAAGTTTGAACCAAAGAGATGAATTTTCAACGAAAATGTTGAATTTTTAACTGAGAAGATTAATTTTCTATTAGAAAACATGAATTTTCAACAGAATACATGAACGTTTAACTAAAAAAGATAAAATGTTAACTACAAATGTAGTAGTTACATTTTCAGTTAAAAAATGTTCATTTTCAACCAAAAAAGAAACAAATTTTCAACAAAATAGTTCAATTTAAAAAAAGAGAAATTTTTAACAGAGTAGTACAACTTTCAACCCAGTTGTTGGATTTTTTTACAAAAAAGATGAGTCCTTGACAAAATAGTTGCATTTTCAACAAAATCATTAAATTTTCAATCAGATAGTAAAATTTTTATCCAAAACAAAAATTTAACCCTTGTTTGGCACACTGGGGTGTAAAACACCCCACGACCATTTTTCCTTACTTTAATTATTTAATTAATACTTAATTTTAATTTTCGGCTATATATCAATAGATTATTTTTTTAAATATTTTTTGTCGCTATGGTGTAGATCACTCCAAAAGTGTGTCAAGTAAGGGCTAAACGAGAAATCAAGAAGGGGACAATTTTTTAAAATAGGTGAAGTAAAACAGATCTTCTCTATAAAAAACTAAAGAAACAACCGTAGTTTTTGGCGTGAACCCCTCCCCTACTAAAATTAGTAACGTAGTTTACGGACGGACGTTCATCAATAATATAATTATTTTTACATTTACTGTACTTGGTACATTGTGTTTTGACAAACATAAGAAATGGTTTTGAACAAGTATCCCCATGCAAGACAGCATAGAAAAATCGTTTAACTACCACCCCCTCAATAAAAGACTTTACGTACGAATATGATAATGAAAATTGCCACGAATTCAATTTTCACGGCAAAACCATGAAAAACCCATGAAAATCTTCATTTTTGCGTTTATCTCAGGCAGTATGCAAAATATCTGAAAATATTTTAAATGAAAGTTGTAGATCTCATCAAGATACACATTTCTTATCCAACACATTTTTTTCCAGGAGTGCTATTTTCCAAGAAAATTAGTGATAAATTTGATGAAGTAGGGTAAATGTACCGGTGGTCGATATTCGTGATTTTGCACGCTTTTTTTTTTGTACGAATAGACTCTTCGAAATAATGCTGCTTTTGTTAATCATAAACGAGTGCATCGTATTGTTTATTGTTACCTAACAAACGACAAAAACGCCCATGCAACGGTGCCGGTATCAAGCAAATTGTGAATTTTTGAGGTCGCTTTTCATAACTTCATTGGGGCAATGGATTGCGACGTTTCGAATTTAAACACTTTGGAGACTATTACATAAAAGTTACGATTTTTTGTTGACTTTTTAAATAAACAATATAATAAATATACGTTTTTTTACCTGAAATAATTTTTTCATAGCAGATAAGCACGGTTTAATTATTTGCTTTAATTCAAAATGTCGAAATGCATGCTCAAACATCGTGTGCAATCGCTACGGGGAAAAGAGTGACACATTTTTTTATTGCCATCAAATAAACAACAAATCGCGCATGCAACGGTAGCACGACCTATAGCCATGTCATTTGTGGAAATCCGAAGGTTGGGTTTGATCTTTTATTGACTTCATAGATTTGAACATCTCTAATCTAGATCAGCGGTCGGCAAACTTTTTGCTCGCTTTTCAGGTCAGGGCAGGGTTGGCCCAAGAAATTTTTTTCGCCTGCCGGGCTTTGTT
>CAKNYM010047649.1:7992-22833 GCA_932195095.1 Andricus curvator
AATGTCTATCAAAAAAAATTTCGTCTAAAAATTTAGTTAAAAAAATTAATTTTCAGCCAATGAAAAATTAATTCTCAATAAAAAAAAATTAATTTTCTACCAAAAAAGGATAATTTTTAACAAAATACGTGAATTTTAAACCAAATATTTTGATTTTTAATGGAATGTTCAACCTAATAATTGAATTTTCAACCAAAAAATTTATATTGCTACCAAAAAAAGACAAATTTTCTGCAAAATAGATGAATTTTCAACTGAAAAAGATAAATTTTCGACAAAAAATAAAATAGTTTAATTTTAAGTTAGAGAAATAAGTTTTTTTAACTAAATAAAAAAAATTTTCAACGAAATAGTTATATTTTCAACCAAACAGATGAATTTTCAACCAAAAAGATTAAATGTCTATAAAAAAAAATGTCGATGAAAAATGGAATGAAAAAAGAAAGGGTAATTATTCAACAAAATAGATGACTTTTGAACAAACTTGTTGAATTTTTAACCAAAAAGATGAATTTTTAACAGAAGAGTTGATTTTCCAACCAAGAAAGATTTTCCAGTCACTTTTTTAAACAAAAAATATGCATTTTTTCTACCGGAGGAAATGAATTTGCAAACCAAAAAGAACACTTTTGAACAAAAGGGTTGAATTTTTAAGTCAAAAGGATGAATTTTCAACAAAAAAGTTACTTTTAAACCAAATAGTTGGACTTTCTACCAAAATAGTTAAATTTTTAACAAAATGTATGAATTTTCAACCAAAGGGTTGAATTTTTATAACGAAAATATAATTTTTCAACAAAAAAGTTCATTTTTTTTACTATCTAGTTGAATTTTCTACCATTAGCAAACCAAAAAGACGAACTTTCAATAAAAGAGTTAAATTTCTAACAAAAAAGTTAATTTTCAACCAAAATAATAATACCAAAATATTTTAATTTTCTAATCAAGAAAAACAAACTCATTTGAAACAAAATAGTTAAAATTTCAACCAAAGAAATGAATTTTCAACTGAACTTATGAATCTTCAGCCAAACAACTGAATGATTAACAAAGTAGTTCAACTTTCAACCGAATAGTTAAATTTTCAACCAGAAAAGACAGATTTTCAACAAAATTGCTGAACCCTTTACAGAATTTTTGTATTAAAAAAAAAAAGAATTTTGAAACTAAAAATAACACTTTTCAACAAAAGAGGTTAATTTTCCACAAAAATGTTCGTTATTTTTCAAACTAGTTAAAGTTTCTTCGAAAACAGTTTAATTTTCAACCAAAATAGATGAATTCTCAACGAAAAATATAATATTTGATATTATTTCAATAAAAAACTCCTCAACCAAATCAGATTATTTTTCTACCAAAATAGTTGAATTCCCAAGAACCAAATGAGATTTTTTACCAAAGGATGTAAATTTTGAAACGAAAAAGCTGAATTTTGAACCAAAAAAGAAAATAAATTCCACTGATTTATTCAATTTTCAAGCCAAAAAGACGAATTTTCTACAAAACTGTTGCATTTTCAAACCGAAAATATGAATTTTTAACAAAAAAGTTACTTTTCAACCTAATAGTTGAATTTTCGACCAAAATAGTGGAATTTTTAATAAAATATATCAATTTTCAACCAAAATAGATGAATTCTCAGCGAAAAATGTAATAGTTGATATTATTTCAACCAAAAAAGATTTTAATTTGAAATCAGTCACAGGTGAATTCAACCAAAAAAGACGAATTTTCAACAATATAGCTGAATCCTTAATTAAATCAGATTAACTTTAAACGAAAATAGTTGAATTCCCAACTACAAAAATAGATTTTTTACCAAAAAATACAAATTGTGAAACGAAAAAGATAAATTTTTAATCAAAAAAGAAAAATTCCACTGAATTGTTCAATTTTTAAGCCAAAAAGACGAATTTTCTACAAAACATTTGCATTTTCAAACCGAAAATAGGTGAATCCTTAATCCAATCAGATTAACTTTAAACTAAATAGTTGAATTTCCAACAAGAAAAATAGATTTTTTACCAAAAAATGTAAATTGTGAAACGGAAAAGCTGAATTTTGAACCAAGAAAAAAATTTCCACAAAATTGTTGATTTTTCAAGCCAAAAAGACGATTTTTCTAAGAAACAGTTGCGTTTTCGAACCGGAAATATGAATTATCAACAAAAAAGTTACTTTGTAACCTAATAATTGAACTTTCGACCAAAATAGTGGAATTTTTAATAAAATTTTATTTTGAAATCAATCACAGTTGCATTCAACAAAAAAAACGAATTTTCAATAAAATAGCTGAGTCCCTAATCAAATCATATTAAGTTTAAACCAAAATAGTTGAATTTCCAACAACAAAAATAGATTTTTTACCAAAAAATACAAATTGTGAAACGTAAAAGATGAATTTTGAACCAAAAAAGAAAAATTCCACTGAATTGTTCAATTTTTTAGCCAAAAAGACGAATTTTCTACAAAACATTTGCATTTTCAAACCGAAAATAGCTGAATCCTTAATCAAATCAGATTAACTTTAAACTAAATAGTTGAATTTCCAACAACAACAAAATTAGATTTTTTACCAAAAGATGTAAATTATGAAACGAAAAAGCTGAATTTTGAACCAAAAAAGAAAAATTGCACTGAATTGTTCAATTTTTTAGCCAAAAAGACTAATTTTCTACAAAACATTTGCATTTTCAAATCAAAAATATGAATTCTGAAAAAAAGTTACTTTTTAACCTAATAGTTGAACTTTCGACCAAAATAGTGGAATTTTTAATAAAATTTTAATTTGAAATCAATCACAGTTGCATTCAACCAAAAAAGTCGAATTTTGAATAACATAGCTGAGTCCTTAATCAAATCATATTAAGTTTAAACCAAAATAGTTGAATTTCCAACAACAACAAAAATATATTTTTTATCAAAAAATGTAAATTGTGAAACGAAAAAGCTGAATTTTGAACCAAAAAAGAAAAATTCCACTGAATTGTTTAATTTTTTAGCCAAAAAGACGAATTTTCTACAAAACTTTTGCATTTTCAAACCGAAAATAGCTGAATCCCTAATCAAATCAGATTAACTTTAAACCAAAATAGTTGAATTTCCAACAACAACAAAATGAGATTTTTTACCAAAAGATGTAAATTATGAAACGAAAAAGCTGAATTTTGAACCAAAAAAGAAAAATTTCACTGAATTGTTCAATTTTTTAGCCAAAAAGACGAATTTTCTACAAAACATTTGCATTTTAAAATCAAAAATATGAATTCTGAAAAAAAAGTTACTTTTTAACCTAATAGTTGAACTTTCGACCAAAATAGTGGAATTCTTAATAAAATCAGGGTGGCGACTTGACCGGGAAACCGGGAAAGACCGGGAAATGACCTGGAATTTTATTGACCGGGAAAAAACCGGGAAATGACCGGGAATTTAATTTAAAACCCGGGAATTTACTTCTGATTATAGAAAAATTCAAGAAATATAATTTCATTTGGAACAGGGAATTTTTTACATGGAATGGGAATTTTTTAAAGGAATTACAATTCGGATTTAGAAGAAAGGAATTGTCAAAAATCCCTCTTCCAAGTCAGAATTCGTCACAATTTGAAAGTTCCCTCTTCTAAATTTTAGGTAATAAAAGTACTTCAAGCAGTTTTCAGAGTAGAAGTAGTATTTCAAAGAAGAAATATTTCTGAGTTATAATAGAAATTTTTTTTACATTGTTCGTTGCGAATTCATCGTTTTTTAGTTAGAAATTCAACTACTGGGTTAAAAGTTAAACTTTTGTTAAAAATTAATTTGTTTGGTTGAAGATTCATCATTTTAATTGAAAATTCATCTCTGGTTGAAAATGTAACTACTTTCTTGAAAATCAATTTATTTTTTTTTTGATGAAAATTCAACTATTTGGTTGAAAATTGATATTTTGCATTTAAAAATTAAACTATTTGTTTGAAAATGTATGAACTTTGTGGAAAATTCATCTTTTTTTGTAGACAATTAATCTTTATGGTTGACAATTCATCTATTCGGCATAAAATTCAACTATTCCAGTTGAAGATTCATCATTTTAGTTGAAGATTCATAATTTTAGTTGACAATTCATCAGTTTGGTTGAAAATTAATTTCTTTAAATGAAAATTTAACTGTTCCATTGTGAGTTGAAAATTATTATTTTCAAGTTCGGAATTCTACAATTTGGATAAAAATTTGTCTTTTTTAATTGAACATTTTTTGGTAGAAAATTATCTTATTTTTCTTTGAAAGTTAATCTTCTCGTTTAAAAATTCTTCTTTTCAGTAAAGAATTCAAGTATTCCAGTCAAATATTTATCATTTTAGTTGAAAATTAATCTTTTAGGTTGGAAATAAAATTATTTGGTTGAAAGTTAAACTCTTTTGTTAAAAATTATTTTTTTTTTAGTTAAAGATCCATCGTTTTAATTAAAAATTAATTTCTGTGGTTGAAAAATGAGCTGTTTGATTGAAAATTTGTTTTTTCTTTGGATGTTTTTTGGTTGAAAATTATTATTTTTATTAAACTGAAAATGTAACTATTAATCCAGTTGGATATTTCATCATTGTAGTTCAAAATTCATGTCTTTGGTTGAACATTCATTTTTGACTAAAAATTTAATTATTCAATTTTTCGTTGAAAAATTATCTTTGATAGTTGAAAACTCGTCTTTTTTGGTAGAAATTAATCTTCTTGGTTGAAAATTAACCTTTTTGGTCGAAAATTCAATTATTCTAGTTAAAGATTCATCATTTCAGTTAGAAATTCATCTTTCTGGTTTGAAATTCAACTATTGCAGTTAAATATTTACAATTTTATTTGAAAATTCATCACTTTGTTTGAAAATGTAACTATTATTTTGAAAGTTAGTTTTTGTTGTTGTTAAAGTTAGTTTTTTTTGTTGAAAGTAATTTTTTTAAATTCCATAGTCGTTGTTGAAAGTTCATCTGTTTGGTTAAACATTAATTTTTTTAACTTGAAATTTAATTATCAAAGTTTTGGTAATTAATTAATTTGTTGGTTTGAAAATTTAACTATTTCAGTTAAAGAGTCATTGTTTTAGTTGAAAAATCTTATGTTTGGTTTACAAATAATTTTTTAAACTAAAAATGTTACTATTCCATTTTCGATTGAAAATTATTTTTTCAGTTCAAAATTTAACTATTTGGTTGAAAATTTGTCTTCTTTTATTAAAACTTCAAACCTTTCTTTAAAAATTAATGTATTTGGTTGAAAAATTGTATTTTTGGGTAGAAAATTAATCTTTTTATTTAAAATGTAATCTTCTTTAAAAATTCGTCTTTTTGGTTGAAAATTCAAGTGTTCCAGTTAAATATTTATCATTTTAGTTGAAAATTGATCTTTTTGGTTTAAAATTTAACTATTCCAGATAAAGATTCATAATTTTATTGGAAAATTTATCACTTTGGTTGAAAATCTAACTACTTTTTTTTTTAATTTTGTTTTAACTGAAATAGTAACTCAATGTATCTTATTTAGTTGAAAATTCATGTATTTTGTTGAAAATTCGTCTTCTTGGTTGAAAATTCATATTTTTGGTAGAAAATTAATCTAGTGCAGTTGAAGATTCATCATTTTAGTTATAAATTCATCACTTTGGTAAATTTTTTTTTTATTTGAAAATTACTTTCTAACTGAAAATTTAACTTATATTTTTGGTTGAAAACTGATATTTTTTACTTGAAAATCCAACTATTTGGTTGAAAATTCATGTAATTTTGTTGAGGATTTAACTATCTGGCTGAACTTTAACTTTGTTAAAAAAAATTCATTTTAGTTGAAAATTCTTCTTTTTTTGTTTGTTAAAAATTAATTTTTCCAGCTAAAAATGTAATCATTCTATTTTTGGTTAAATATGTATCTTTTTTTGGTTGAACATTGGACTATTTGATTGAAAATTCATGTATTTTCTTGAAAATTCGTATTTTTTTGTAGAAAATTAATCTTCTTTGTTAAAAATTAATTTTTTTCTTTATTGAAAATTTAACTATTTGTTAAAAATTCTTTGTTTTCATTGTTGTTGAAAACTAATTGTTTAACTGGAAATTTAACAATTCCATTTTTTGGTTGAAAATTCAACTATTTGATTAAAAATTCGTCTTCGCTGGTAGAAAATTAATCTTTTTTGTTAAAAATTAAATTTTTCAACTGAAAATGTAATTATTATATTTTTGGTTAAAGATTTATCTTTTTTAGTTGAACATTCAACTATTCGGTTGAAAATTCATGTATTTTAAAAAAAATTCGTCTTTATAGGTAGAAAATTAATCTTCTCTGTTAAAAATTAATTTTTTTCTTTATTGAAAATTTAACTATTTGGTTACAAATTCATATTCTTTGTTTTGAAATTTGCTTTTTTTTTTGTTAAAAATTCAACTATTTTGATTGAAAATTCGTCTTTTTTTATAGAAAATTAATCTTCTTCATTTGAAATTCATCTTTTTGGTTGAAAATTGAGCTATTTGTTAAAAATTCTTTGTTTTTTGTTGTTGTTGAAAACTAATTGTTTAACTGAAAATTTAACAATTCTATTTGTGTTTGAAAATTTCTCTTTGTTGAAAATTTATCTTTTTTATTGAAAATTCGCCTTTTTTGGTTGAAAATTCAGCAATTTGATTGAAAATTCGTCTTCACTGGTACAAAATTAATCTTATTGTAAAAAATTCAACTACTTGTTTAAAAATTTATTTTTTTTTTATTGAAGATTCATTTTAGTTGAAAATTTATTTCTTTGGTTTAAAATTCGTTTTTTTTGTTCAAATTAATTTTTTACTGAAAATTTAACTATTCTATTTTTAGTTAAAAATTCAACTATTTTTTTTTTATTTATTTTTTTTTTTTGTAAAAAATTGATATTTTTCATCGGAAAATTTAAGTCTTTCTTTCAAAATTCATTTATTTTGCAACCTTTTGCTTTGTTGTGTTAGAAGATGTTTAGAACGAACGTCATGAATTAAAATAAATGTTTGCGTTTTGCGGCAAATATGAATATGTTACTTTTAGTTGGCCGGGAAAATTGAAAAACTTGACCGGGGAAAACCGGGAAATGACCGGGAATTTGAAATCGTCCGCCCAATCGCCACCCTGCTTTTCAAACAAAATTTTGAATTTTCTACCAAAATAATTGAATTTTTAACCAAATAAATGAATTGAAGTTAAATATTCAAATAAATATTCAATTAATGTTTGAAGTATCTACAAAAATCGTAACTAAGTTACGTTAAAAGTCACTATTAAAAGTAGTAACGAAGTTACCCGAAAAGTTACAAAAAACATAACTTTTCAGTAACTTAGTTACTGTTAACAAGTTACTACCCAACTATGGTTCTAATCGAAATTCTCTTTTTGCAGGTCAAATTAGTTTTGAAGCACAACAAATATTTTGTGGAGTCTGCATTTCCGGAAGTTTTACAGAAGTTATTGAAGGACCCGGTTATTCAGGATTGCAGACTAATTAGAAATGTAGATGAAGTCGATAAGGACGGTTTTATCACGGATGTACACGACAAAACGAATGCTTTACCGGTTTGTAAATTTTTATTAACTTTATTTTGTTATTATTTACAGGGTGGCCGCTGGACCGGGAAACCGAGAATTTTTTGAGACCGGGAAAAACCAGGAAATGACAGTGAATTTATTTTTTCACCGGGAATTTTACAAATCTTTAGAAGAAAAATCTTTCCAAATTCGATTTCAACAGATTTTAAAATAATTAGTTGAATTTTTATCTTTTTCAATTATATCATTCAGTTTACAATGCGTATTTCGAAAATCCTTTACTTTAAAAATTTTCCATTTTAGATTTTTATTTTTAAGCGTACATTTTAAAATTTTTTAATGCAGTCTTGAAGACTTTAACAATTAAAAATTAAAAGCGTATGAAGTTGAAAATTTTTGATAAAAAACATGTTTATTTTATCAACTGTAAATATAAATAAATTATTTTTTTAAAGGGTTTTGTACTTTAAGTATTAAAAAGTGAACAATAATTGATTTGACAAAACGATTCTAAATCCGTTCAAAATTTAAGAATTTCCAGATTTTAACGTTAAAAATTAAATTGTTACAATTCGAAAGTCTTAGTCGTTAAAAAAATGTAAAAGTCCGATTGAAACTTTGTAAACTATTTGCAAGTTAAAAATAACTTCATAATAATATATTCTTAATTGAAGATTTTCATTAAATTTAAATTATTGTTTCAGCCTAAAATATTCAATTTTTAACCCATTCAATTTGACATTTTTAATTAAGAAAAAGAATAATTACTTAATATTCAATATTTGACTGTTCATTTAAGACGAGTAAATTGAAACCAAATATTTAAAAGTAAACAATTTGAAACTGAATTTTGAACGTTACAGTTTTAATTGTTCTATTTAAAAAATGTTTAATTTGTAAGTGAAGTTGTTGAATTTTGATGTATAAATAACAGTTGAACACTTATTATTTGTAGAAAAAATTTGAGTAATTTTAAGAGATATTTAGAAGTTTTGAAAAGATTCAAAATTAATTAAAAAAAAAAAAATTTTAACCAAATTTTTTTTTTTTTTTTAATAAAAATTATAAAATAAAAATTATATGAAGGCTATTCGTAACGAAATTTCGGTGCAAATAGCCACAGTCTAATTTAAAACAAAATGTAGATTTTTACAGATTTCAAACAAAAAATTTAGAAGCTTTTTAAGAGTTGTGAAAGGCTTCAAAAGAATAAAAACATTTTCTTAAGATTCCTAGGTAAATTGACAATGGATTTTCATTTTGAAAAACTATTTTGAGAGAATATTTAAAAAGATTGAACAAGATTTCCAAAATTGTCAAAAAATAATCTGGAAGATGTTAAGGAGATTTTTTTAATTTGCAGGATTTTCTAAAAATTGTAGGAAAAATTCGATTCATTTTAAAAGATATTTAGAAGTTCTGAAAAAATTTCAAAAATAATTTTAAATTTTGAAAATTTTAAAATTACTTCTAGATTTCACAAGATTTTGAAATAAAATTTTGAAGCTTTTCAAGTATGTTTATACTATTTAAAATTAAAATAATTTAACCTCTAATTTAAGAAGTTTACAGTTTTTAAAAATCTTAATTTTTCAATTTTTAATTTTTCTAGCTTAAAATTGCTTAAAATAATATAATTTTGAAAATTTTATAGATCATTGATTGATTCTTTAATTAAGAGCATTGAAAATGATAACGTGGATTTATATTTTTGGAATTGAATCTGAATCTTTGAACTCTATAATTTATAAAAGTTAAAAATTCTAAATTTTCCAGTTTATCTGCATTTCATTTAAAATTGTGCAATTGAAAAGTGTTAGTACCTTCCATTTTATATGTTTTTATTTTTGCTGAGCATTTAAATACAAAATTTTTAAATTAAAAAACTTTTAAACTTTAATTTTAAAAGTTTAAAATTCTAGAGTTTCACTTTGAGTGCTGTAATTTGTATATTTTTTTTATTACCGAAAAAAAGATTTCAATTTTCTAACCAAAAAAATTTTAATTCTAGGGCAAAAGTCGAATTTTGAACAGAATAATTGAATTTATAAATCAAAATATGAGTTTTCAATAAAAAAACGTTTTTTTCAACCACATAGTTGAATTTTTCAACCAAAAAAAGTAAATTCTCAACAAAAAATTTAATAGTTGATGTTTCATTCAAAATCAAATTATTTTAAATCAAAAACAATTCCATTTAACCAAAAAAGACGAATTTTCTACAAAACTGTGGTGTTTTCTACCCAAAAATATGAATTTTCAACAAAGTACTTCAAATTTCAACCCAGTGATTTAATTTTCAACCAAAAAAGATGAATTCTGATCAAAAAATTAATAGCTGATATTTCATCGAAAAAAGATTTTAATTTTTCATCAAAAACATTTCAATTCTAGCGAAAAAAACGAATTTTCAACAAAATCATTGAATTTATAAATCAAAATATGAATTTTGAACAAAAAAGGTCATTTTCAACCAAATAGTTGAATTTTCAAAATAGTTGAAGTCACCAAAATAGTTGAATTTTTATCAAAAAGTGTAATAGTTATTATTTCAATCAAAACAGATTTTAATTTTTCAACAAAAACAGTTTATTTCTACCAAGAAACACGAATTTTCGACAAAAAAAAGAGGAGAATTTTCAACGAAAAAAGATTTTTCAGTCAAGAAATAAAAAAGATTTTAACCAAATTCTCTAATTCAACTAAAAAAGACGAATTTTCAACAAAAGAATTAAATTTTGAACCAAGAAAGATGTTTCAGTCCAGAAAGAAAGAAATATTTCAACTTTCAGTAGTTCAACTGTCAATCAAGCAGTTTAATTTTCTACCAAAAACGGTAAATTCTTATCAAAAAAATGTTATAGTTAATATTTCTACCAAAAAACACGAATTTTCATCAAGCCAGTTGAATTTTCAAATAAATAAGATGATTTTCAAAAAAATTGTTGAATTTTCAACAGAATAATTAAATTTTTGAACAAAAAGACGAATTTTGAACAAAGGAGTTGACTTTTTAACCAAAAAAGATTATGTAGTCAAGAAAGAAACATGGTTTCTACCAAATTATTTAATTCAACCAAAAAAGAAGAATTTTCGACAAAAGAGTTGAATTTTCAACCGAAAAAGATTTTTCAGTTCAGAAAGAACAAAAATTTCAACTAAATTGTTCTATTTTTAAGCCAAAAAGATTATTTTTTTAACCAAAAGACGAATTTTCAACTAAATAGTTGAATTTTGAACCAAGAAAGATTTCTCAGTCAAGAAAACAAAAAATTGCCGCCAAATTTCTGTCTTTTTGAGCCAAAAAGAACGATTTTTCAACGAAAAATGTAATAGTCGATATTTCAACAAAAAATATTTTAAGAAAGGTTTTTCAGACATGAAAAAAAATGTTAACCAAATTGTTGAATTTTGAAGCCAAAAAGATGAAAGTTTAAATCAAAAACGTGAATTTTTAAATCAAAACGACGAATTTTCTACAAAAGAGTCAAATTTTCAGCCGAGAAAGATTTTCCAGTCAAGAAAGGAAAAAGATTTCAACCAAATTGTTGAATTTTAAACCAAAACAGACGAATTTTTAACAAAATAGTTGAATCGTCAATGAAAACAGATTCATTTTTTACCAAAAAGTGGCATTTTTAACTAAAATAGAATTTTTCAATTTTCAACCAAAAAAGACGAATTTTCAATAAAAGAGTTGAATTTTCAACAAGAAAGATTTTTCAGTCAATAAAGAAAAAAAATCTAAACCAAATTTTTGAATTCCCAAGCCAAAAATATTAATTCTTAAGCAAAAAAGACAAATTTTCATTAATAGAGCTTAATTTTTAACGAAGAAAGATTTTGCAGTCAAGAAAGGAAAGAAGATTTCAACCAAATTGTTGAATTTTTAACCAAAAACTACGAATTTTCAACAAAATAGTTGAATCCTCAACGAAGACAGATTAATTTTTAACCAAAAAATGGCATTTTCAACAAAAATAAGATGAAATTTCTACAAATGGAGATGAATTTTCAGAGCAAAAAGACAAATCCTCAATAAAAGAGTTGAATTTACAATGAAGAAAAATTATAGTCAAGAAAATAAAAAAATGTACCCAAATTGATGTCTTTTTAAGACAAAAAAAAAGAATTTTGAACGAAAAATATAATAAATGATATTTCAACTAAAAATATTTTAAGTTTGAATAAAACAATTTATCAGTCCAAAAGGAAAAAGACTTCAACCAAATTATTGAGTTTTTAACCAACACAGACTAATTTTCAACAAAATAGTTGAATCGTCCAACAAAACAAATTAATTTTTAACCAAAACTTGACATTTTTAACTAAAAAAGATGAAATTTCTACAAAGGGAGATGAATTTTCAAAGCAAAAAGATGAATTTTCAAGAAAAAAATTGACTGTTTAACCAAGAAAGTTTTTGCAGTCAAGAAAGGAAAAAGTTTTTAACTAAATTGTTGAATTTTCAATAAAAAACTACGAATTCTCAACAAAACAGTTGAATCTTCAACGAAAAAAGATTAATTTTTAACCAAAAAATGGCATTTTTAACTAAAAAAGATCAAATTTCTACAAAAGGAGATGAATTTTCAAGGCAAAAAGATGAATTTTCTACAAAACAGTTCAGTTTTCAACCAAAAAAGACGAATTTTCAAGAAAAGAGTTGAATTTTCAACAACAAAGATTTCTCTGTCAACAAAGGGAAAATGTAAACTAAATTGTTGAATTTCCAAGCCAAAAATATGGATTTTTAAACAAAAAAGACCAAGAAATATTCTTTAGTTAAGAAAGAACGAAAATTTCTACCAAATTGTTGAATTTTCAGGCCAAAAAGATGAATTTTCAAACCAAAAAGACAAATTTTCAACAAAATAGTTGAATCCTGAACGAAAACAGATTAATTTTTAACCAAAAAAATGGCATTTTCAACTAAAATAGAATTGTTCAATTTTCAACCAAAAAAGATGAATTTTCAATAAAAGAGTTGAATTTTCAACAAAAAAGTTAATTTTCAAGAAAGGAGTTGACTTTTTAACCAAAAAAGATTATGTAGTCAAGAAAGAAACATAGTTTCTACCAGATTGTTTAATTCGACCAAAAAAGACGAATTTTCGACAAAAGAGTTGAATTTTCAACCAAAAAAGATTTTTCAGTTCAGAAAGAACAAAAATTTCAACTAAATTGTTCTATTTTTAAGCCAAAAAGAATAATTGTTAAACCAAAAGACGAACTTTCAACAATTTTCAACAAAATAGTTGAATTTTGAACCAAGAAAGATTTCTCAGTCAAGAAAATAACAAATTTCCACCAAATTTTTGTCTTCTCAAGCCAAAAAGAACGAATTTTCAACAAAAGAGTTTAATTCTCTACCAAGAAAGGTTTTTCAGCCATGAAAAAAAATGTTAACCAAAGTTTTGAATTTTGAAGCAAAAAATATGAATTTAAAAAAGAAAACAAAAAAAATGTCAACAAAGGAGTTAAATTTTCAACCAAAAAAGATTTTTCAGTTCAGAAAAAACAGAAATTTCAACTAAATTGTTCTATTTTTAAGCCAAAAAGATTAATTTTTAACCAAAAGACGAACTTTCAACAATTTTCAACGAAATAGTTGAATTTTGAACCAAGAAAGATTTCTCAGTCAAGAAAATAACAAATTTCCACCAAATTTTTGTCTTCTCAAGCCAAAAAGAACGAATTTTCGACAAAAGAGTTGAATTTTCAACCAAAAAAGATTTTTCAGTTCGGAAAGAACAAAAATTTCAACTAAATTGTTCTATTTTCAAGCGAAAAAGATTAATTGTTAAACCAAAAGACGAACTTTCAACAATTTTCAAAAAATAGTTGAATTTTGAACCAAGAAAGATTTCTCAGTCAAGAAAATAACAAATTTCCACCAAATTTTTTTCTTCTCAAGCCAAAAAGAACGAATTTTCGACAAAAGAGTTGAATTTTCAACCAAAAAAGATTTTTCAGTTCGGAAAGAACAAAAATTTCACCTAAATTGTTCTATTTTCAAGCGAAAAAGATGAATTAAAAAAAAATGTCAACAAAGAAGTTAAATTGTCAACCAAGAAAGATTTTTCAGTTCAGAAAGAAGAAACATTTCTAGTCAACATTTTTTAGTCAAGAATGGAAAAAGATTTTAACCAAATTGTTGAATTTTAAATCAAAACAGATTAATTTTTAACAAAATAGTTGAATCGTCATTGAAAACAGATTCATTTTTAAACAAAAAGTGGCGTTTGTAACTAAAATAGAATTGTTCAATTTTCAACCAAAAAGGCGAATTTTCAAGAAAATAGTTGAATTTTGAAGAAGAAAGATTTCTCAGTCAACAAAGAAAAAATGTAAACTAAATTGTTGAAATCCCAAGCCAAAAATATGGATTTTTAAACCAAAAAGACAAATTTTCATTAATATAGTTGAATTCTCAACCAAGAAATATTTTTTAGTTGAAAAAAAAATTTCTACCAAATTCTTGAACTTTCAGGCCAAAAAGATGAATGTTCAAACCAAAAAGACAAATTTTTGACATCAAAAACAGATTAATTTTTAACCAAAAAATGGTTTTTCAACTAAAAAAGTTTAAATTTCTACAAAAGGATATGAATTTTCAAGGCAGAAAGAAGAATTTTCTACAAAAAGTTAAATTTTCAACAAAAAAGTTAATTTTCAACAATAAAAATTAGTTTTGAACCAAAAATATGATAGTAGACTTCATAACACCTTTTTGAATTGTATTAATGATAATTATTCGTTGATTTAGTTTTCTTCGAAGCCAGCGACAAGTGATCAACCTGGCAGTGGTGTGACAAAAGTTCCGGATGAAATTTCTACTGTTTATGATAAAATTGATAAGGAGGATGAAGACGAGGAGGCAGAACAGCAACTGAAGACTATCAGCTTTGAAGTTAATCAAGTAAGATTCGAATCAAGCACAGAGTTAAAAAAAATAATTGCAATTCTTATTAAATAATTGTAGATTCTAATCTTTCTGAATTTATTTTCAGGAAAAAATTGAAATAATACAGAAGAGATGTATTGAATTAGACCATCCACTTCTTGCTGAATATGATTTCAGGAATGACACCGTTAACCCGAACATAAAGTAAGTAACAAAAGGATGATGATTTTTGTGCCGGTAATTTTTTGTGACCGGGAAAAACCGGGAAATAAGTTTGATTTTAACTTTTTTTAGATTTTAAGTTTAATTGTTAACTTTTTCAATTATCAGGGTGGCGACTTGACCGGAAAAGATCGGGAAATGACCGGGAATTTAATTTAAAACCCGGGAATTTACTTCTG
>CAKNYM010047649.1:47836-63110 GCA_932195095.1 Andricus curvator
CTTTTTTGTTTGAAAACTTGTCTTTTTGGTTTGAAAATTCATCTCGTAGTTTGAAAATTGAAATATTTTGTTGAAAATTGTCTTTTTAGGTTAAATATTAAATTTTTGAAACTCAAAATTTAACTACATATTCCATTCATCTTTTTGGATTGAAAATTGATCTTTTTTGCAAAAATGTTCTTGGTTGAAAATTTTTTGTAGATTGAACATTAATTTTTTTAAACTGAAAATTTAACTATTACATTTTTTGTTAAAAACTGATTTTTTTATTTGAAAATTTAACTATTCGGTTGAAAATTAACGTTTTTGTTGAAAATTCAACTCTTTTGTAGAAAATTCGTCTTTTTGGTTTGAAAATGCTAGAAAATTCAACTATTTGTTTGAAAGTTTACCTACTTTGTTAAAAATTCAGTTTTTCCGTTGAAGATTCATAAGTTTAGTTGAAAATTTATCTCTTGTTAAAAATTTAACTATTTTCTTTCAAATTTGATTCTTTTGTAGGGTGGAAAATTCAAATATTTTGATGGAAAATTCCACTATTTGGTCGAAAATTAACTTTTCGTTAAAAATTTAACTCTTTTGTTGAAAATTCGTCTCCTTGGTTAGAAAATGGTAGAAAGTTAAACTGTTCGGTTGAAAATTAACTTTTTTGTTGAAAATTCAACTCTTTTGTAGAAAATTCGTCTTTTTGGTTTGGAAATGCTAGAAAATTCAACTATTTGTTTGAAAGTTTACCTAATTTGTTAAAAATTCAGTTGTTTGGTTGCAGATTCATAATTTTAGTTGAAAATTCATCTCTTGTTGAAAATTTAACTATTTTCTTTAAAATCTAATTTTTTTGTAGAGTGGAAAATTCAAATATTTTGCTAGAAAATCCCACTATTAGGTCGAAAATTAACTTTTTTGTCAGAAATTTAACTCTTTTGTAGAAAATTCGTCTTTTTGGTTTGAAAATGGTAGAAAGTTCAACTATTCGGTTGAAAATTAACTTTTTTGTTGGAAATTTATATTTTTGATATAAAAATTCGACCATTTGATTAAAAATTCATGTATTTGTTAACGATTTACGTATTTTGGTAGAATGTCCAAATTTGGTCGAAAATTAACTTTTTTGTCGGAAATTTTACTCTTTTGTAGAAAATTCGCCTTTTTGGTTTGAAAATGCTAGAAAATTCAATTATTTGGTTTAAAATTAACTTTTTTGTTGAAAATTAATACTTTCAGTATGAGAATTCAACTATTTTTTTGAAAATTAACTTTTTTGTTGGAAATTTAACTGTTTTGTTGGAAATTAGTCTTTTTGGTTTGAAAATTGTAGAAAGTCCAAGTTTTGTCGAAAATTAACTTTTGTTGGAAATTCCTCCTTTTGGCTTAAAAATTCATTTTTTTCCGGTAGAAAAATTTCATATTTTTTGGGTAAAAATACAAAATTTTGGTTAAAGAATGTGACTGAAAGATCTTACTTTAACTAATTCCTATTTCTTTTTTAATTAAGTTTTTATGAATTGTCATCATAGTTATTTTTTTTAAACTATAAAATTGAGGAAGTGAAAAATGTAACTTTTTAGGTAACTTGAAGTTACTTTATCTAGTAACTGTAACTAGTTACTCAAAAAAAAAAAAAAAAAAAAAAAATGCGCCACAATGATTCTGAATGACCATTTGAAATACTTTTAACATAGAATCTTTTATAAACAGAATAAAACAGTATTTCAGATACAAATTTAAAGTTTTCAAATTTATTAATTTATTTTAAACAAAAAAATGTCTTTTCTACTATAAAAGATGGCTTTTTAACAAAATACTTGAATTTTCAACAAAATAATTAAATTTTTAACACAATAGTTGAATTTTCAACCTCAAAATATAAATTCCCTACAAAACTGTCATAGTTTATATTTCAATCAAAAAACATGAAATTTGTACCAAAAAATAGTTTTTTCAAACTAAAGAGACGAATTTTCAACAAATAAAGATTTTTCACTAAAAAAAAAAAATTTTACCTAAATTGTTGAACCTTCAAGTCAAAAGACGAATTTTCTCTACCAAAAATTTAATTTACAAACCAAAAATATGGCTTCAGCAAAAAATTATTTTTCCACCAAAATGATGAATTTTTACCTAACAAAAATGAAATTTTAAACCAAGAAAATTAGTTTTTTTTACCAAAAAAGGAGAATTTTCAACTAAAAAAGATCAATCTTAAAAAAATGGAAAAGTTACATTTTCAGTTAAAAAATTAATTTTAAACCAAGAAAAAAGACTTTTCCACTAAACAGTTAAATTTTTAACCAAAGACATAAGCCTTCAATAAAAAAATGAATATTTAACAATGTAGTTTAACTTTTACGCAAGTAGTTGAATTTTCAATTTAAAAAGATTAATTTTCAACAAAATAGTTAAACTTTTAACCAAAGAGATGAATTTTCAACTAAAAATATAACTATAAAAAAAAAAGATTTCTTAACAAAGCGATTCAACCAAATCTTTCAAATAAAATAATTGAATACTCAAGCAAAGAACAATAATTTTTAACCAAAAAGTTGCATTTTCATTAAAAAAAAAAATTCTACCAAAGCGGATGAATTTATAAATCAAACAGATAAATTTAAAAAAATAGTTGAATTTTCTGTTAAAAAAGATTTTAGTTGACCTCTCACGATCAAAGTATGAATTTTTAACCAAGAAATAAGTTTCTACGAGGAAAATTGAATTTTCAATCCACAAAGACAAATTTTTTCCCAAAAAGCATGACTTTTTAACAAAATTGTTGAATTCTCTACAAATAGTTGAATTTCTATCCAAGAACGATGAAATTTGTACTAAAACAGATGAATTTTTAATAAAAAAAGGACACATTTTTTTTTAAAGTTGAACTTTCATCCACAAAAGTTTTCAGTTCATTTTTTAACACCAAAATATGAATTTTAAACAAAACGTAAATTTTCTACGAAATAGTTAAATTTTCAACAAAACAGTAGAATTTCAACCAAAAGTATGACTTTTTAACAAAATAGTTTTGTTTTCAAACAAACAGTTGCATTTTTATCCAAGAAATATGTAATTTCTGCTAAAGCAGGTGAATTTTGAAATCAGAAAAACATATTTTCGAAAAAGAGTTGAATTTTCAACCGAAGAGTTGGATTTTTATTCAAGAAAGATGAAATATTTCTTTTAAAACAGATTAATTAAAAAAAACTTCAAAAAATAGTTACATTTTTAGTTAAAAAAAATTAATATTCAATCTAAAAAAAACAATTTCAACCTCATTGTTGAAATTTCAACAAAATATTTCAATTTTCAAACGAAGAGATGAGTTTTCAAACTAAAAAGACAAATTTTCAACAAAAAAGTGGAATTATCAACCAAGAACATTTCTTCTGTAAACATCAATTTTCGATCCAGAAAGACGAATTTTCAAAAAAATACATGAATTTCAACCAAATAGTTAAATTTTTTTCTGAAAAAAAATTTTGTTTCAACTAAAAAAAAATTCAACAAAATAGTTCAATTTTCAACCAAACAAATAAATTTTCAAAACAAAATGACGAATTATCAATAAAACAGTTGAATTTTTAAGCCAAAAATACGAATTGTTGAACTAAAAACGATCAATTTTCGAGAAAAAACGGAATAGTTGAAATTGTAGTTCAAAAAATTGATTTTGAACAACAAAAAAACGAATTTCCAACCAAAGAGAAGAATTTTCAACCAAATAGTTAAATTTTCGACTAAAAACAATCAATATTCAACTAAAAATGGAATTGTTAAACTTTCAGTTACGAAAATTATTTTTCCACAAAGGAGCCCAATCTTCAACCAAAAAAGATTGAATGTCAATAAAAAATTTAATAGTTGAATTTTCAGCTGAAAATGTAATTTCTAAGTTTTCAGTTGAAAAAATTAATTTTCATAAAAAAAACGAAATTTCAACAAAATAGTTCATTTCTCAAGCAATAAAATAAATGTTAACCAAATAGTTCAACTTTCAACTACGTAGTTTAATTTTAAAAAAATTAATTCTAAACGAAAAATGTAATAGTTGAATTTTCAGTTTAGAAAAATTAATATTCAACTCAAAAAAAAAATTTCAACAAAATAGTTCAATTTTCAACCAAACAAATAAATTTTCAAAACAAAAAGACGAATTTTCTACAGAAAAGTTGAATTATCTACACAAAATATAAATTTCAAAAAAAAAATGTTAATTTTTAATAAAAAACGATCCATTTTTGACCAAAAATGAAATAGTTAAAATTTTAGTTCAAAAAATTGATTTTGAACAAAAAAACGAATTTTCAACAAAAGAGAAGAATTTTGAACCAAATAGTTGAGTTTTCGACTAAAAACAATCAATGTTCTACTAAAAATGGAATTGTTAAACTTTCAGTTACAGAAATTATTTTTCAACAAAAGAGTTCAATCTTCAACCATAAAAAAATGAAGTGTCAATGAAAAATTTAATAGTTCAATTTTCAGCTTTAAATGTAATTTTTAAATGTTCAGTTGAAAAAATTAATTTTCATCGAAAAAAAAAGAATTTTCAATAAAATAGTTCATTTTTCAAGTAATAAAATGAATTTTTAATAAAATAGTTAAACTTTCAACCAAGTAGTTGAATTTTCACTCAAAAAAGATTAATTCTCAATAAAAAATTTAATATTTGAATTTTCAGCCAAGTAATTGAGTTTTCGACGTAAAAATCTCACGCTTTGAAGTTCGAATTTAACCGAAAAAATTAGAAAAAAAGGTAAAATGGGAAGTTTCATAAAAACAGAGAAGAGTGTTTTTGGGTTAAAAATTCAAGTTTTTTCGTAGAAAATTTACATCTTGTTCAAAGCTCATATTTTGATGTTGAAAAGTCAAACTAAAATATTTTCTGGATCAAAATTCAATTCTTTTTTTGAAAACTTTGTCTTTTTAATTCAAAAATTCATCTATTTTAGTAGTAATTTCATCTTTCTTGGATAAAAATGAAACTGTTCGGTTGAAAAGTAATCTTCTTTGCTTAATGATACAACTATCTTATTTAAAATTTTTCTTAGAACCATTTTGTTAAAAAAATCATTTTTTTGTTGAAAGATAATATTTTTAGTTGAAAATTCATCTCTTTGGTTGAAAATTTAACTATTTTGTAGAAAACTGATCTTATTTAATTGAAAAAAATTCGTGGTTAAAAGTAGAACTACTTTGTTAAAAAATTGTCTTTTTTCAATAAAGGTTCATCTTTTTTGTTGAAAATTAATGTTTTTGCTGAAAGTTCACATTTTCTGGTTGAAAATTCAATTTTTGTACAGAAAATTCGTCTTTTGGCTTAAAGATTCAACAATTTAGGTGAAATTTTTTTCTTTCATGTCTGAAAAACCTTTATTTGTTGAAAATTCGACTTTTTGTTTTTAAAATTCATTGTTTAAAATGAAATTTCATCTTTTTTGGTTGAAATATCAACCAGTATCACAAAGTGGAACTCTTGAATTTTAAACTTTTAAAATTGAAGTTTAAAAGTTGTTTGATTCAAAAATTGTGTATTAAATTGCTCAGTAATTTACACGTATAAAGTGGAAGCTACTAACACTTTTCAACTGAACAATTTTAAATTAAATGCAGGTAAACTGCCAAATTAAAAATTTTAACTTTTATAAATTGCAGATTTCAAAGACACAGATTCAGTTCTAAAAATAAAAATCCACGGTGTCATTTTCAATGCTTTAAATTGAAGAATCAATCATTTATGTAATTTAAAAATTTTCAAAATTATATCTTTTTAAGCAATTTTAAGCTAGAAATATTACAAATTGAACAGTTACATTATTTTTATTTTAAATAGTTTAAAAATCTTTAAAATGCTACAAAATTTTATTTCAAAATCTTAAAAAATCTACATGTTGTTTTACATTTTTTCACACTTTAAATTATTTATGAAATTTTTGCAGAACTTCTAAACATTTTTTAAAACGATTCAAATTTTTTCCTAAAATTTTTGTAAAATCCTGCCAAATAAAAAAATTTTCCTTAAAATCTTCGACATTCATTTTTGACAATTTTGTAAATCTTTCCAAATTTTTCAAATATAATAGATTTTTAAATTTAATAAATGAAAAATGGCTTTCTTTATACAAATTATTAATAAAAGTTTAATCATTCATTCGTAAAATAGAGTCAAAGTGTCAGTCATTCAGTTTGAAAGAAAAAATTTAAAAATTGTCTTCTTTCTTTTGGTTGAATTCAACTGTTTTTAATTAAAATTTGATCAGTTGAAGTTTCTTCTCTTTGGTTGAAAATTTAACTGTTTTGTTGAAAAGTTGTCTTTTATTTGTTTTTTGTTAAAAATTGATCTTTTTTATTTGAAAAATTACATAATTTGTTGAAAATTCATCCTTTTTGGTTGAATTTAACGACTTTTAATTAAAAATATTTTTTGGTTGAAATATCAACTATTAAATTTTACGTTGTTTGTTGGAGATTCATCTCTTTAGATTAAAATAAACTATTTTGGTGAAAATCAGTTTTTTTCGTTAAAACTTGATTAAATGAAAATTTAACTTGCCATTTTTTGTTAAAAATTCGCCTCTTTTAGTTTAAAAATCAACAATTCGTATTTAAATTCATGTATTTGATTAAAAATTCGTTTCTTTTGGTTGAAAATTAAACGTTATGCTTAAAAATTGTTCTTTTTGGTTGAAAAATCATTTTTCGGTTGAAAATGTAACTAATTGATAAAAATTCGTTTTTTTTTCTTGAAAATTAACTTTTTTTAGAAAATTATACTTCTTTTTTCAAAATTAATTTATTTTGGTTAATAATTCATTTCTTTGGTTAAAAATTTAACTACTTTGTGAAAAATATTCTTTGTTGTTAAAAAAACTTTTCTACAGAAAGAAACAAATTTTAAAGAAAAAGTAAATTTTCTAGGAAATAGTTGAATTTTCAACAAAACAGTTGCATTTTTGTCCAAGAAAGATGCAATATTTCTACTGAAAAAAGATGAACTTTTAAATTAAAAAGACAAATTTTCAGAAAAAATATTTTTCATCCAAAAAAGATGTCAGTTGACTTATCAGCAACAAAATATGAATTTTAAACAAAAGGTTAATATTATACGAAAGGAGTTCAATTTTTAACCCAAAAAGACGAATTTTTAACAAAACAGTTGCAGGGTGTCTACCCTACCTGGAAAACCTGGAAAACCTGGAATTGTCAGGGAATTTTTATATTCCTGGAAAAACCTGGAAATGTCAGGGATTTTTTTTTCAAGTCAAGGAATTTATTCGAGAGTGTGCTTAATTTGTTTTCAACTTGATATATAAAATTGAATAACAATTATTTTTCTTTTGTAAACGTAGCTTCATATTACTGTATTTAACTATTTTGTTGAAAATTATTTTTCTTTTTTAAATTAATTTTTTTAACTGAAATTTTAATATTCTATTTTTGGTTGAAAATTGATCGTTTTTAGTTGAAAATTCAAGTAGCTGGTTGAAAATTCATTTTTGCTTGATAATTCAACAGTTTGTTTGCAATTTTTTCTCTTTGACTCAACAATTTTTCTTAGTTGCAAATTCAACTCATGTTGAAAAATCACCTTTTTGGGTTAAATGCAATCGTCTTTAATTAAAAATAAAAATTTCTTTGGATTGGAATAGCAACTACTACTTTGCTTGTTCAAAATTCTTCTTTTTGGAATGAAAATTTAATTACTTGGTTGAAAGTTAAATTCTTTTGTTAAAAGTTATTTTTCTTTTTTGAAGATTTATTATTATAATTAAAAATTAATCTCTTTGGTTGAACTTAAATTTTTGGAATAAAAATCGAACTATTCAATTTTGGGTTGAAAAATTATCTTTTTGAGTTGAAAATTCGTGTTTTTGTTACAAATTACCCCTCCTGATTAAAAATTCATCTTTTTCGTTTCAATTTATTTTTAAGTAAAACTTTAATTGTTCAATTTGTGGTTGAAAATTTGTCTTTTTTAGTTCAAAATGCAACTATTTGGTTAAAAAATGGTCTTTTTCAGTTCAAAATTCATGTATTTTTTTGTTTAAATCGTCTTTTTTGGTAGAAAATTACTCTTTTTGTTTGAAAATTCATCTTCTTGGTTCAAAATTTAAGTATTACAGTTAAATATCCATAATTTTAGTTAAAAATTTATCTTTTTGGTTTAAAATTCATCTATTCCAGTTGAATATTCCATCATTCTAGTTGAAAGTTCAATTATTGTAGGTAAAGATTCATCATTGTAGCTGAAAATTCATCTTTTTGGTTTAAAATTTAACTATTTCAGTTTGAACATTTATCATTTTAGATAAAAATCCATCACTTTGTTTGAAAAGGTAACTATTTTTTGAAAATTACTTTTTTTTGGTTGAAATTAATTTTTTTTCGTCTGAAAATGTAACTATTCCAATTGAATAATCCATTATTTTAGTTTAAAATGCAGCTCTTTGGCTGAACATTAATTTTTTTAACTGAAGATTTAATCATTCAATTTTTGGTTGACAATTTATCCTTTTTAGTTGAAAATTCATTCCAGTTTGAAAATGCATTGTTTTTTAGTTGAAAATTCATCACTTTGTTTGACAATGTAACTGTTTTTTTGAAAATTAGTATTTTCTTGGTTGAAGTTATTTTTTTTTTTAAACTGAAAATGTTATTATTTCAACTGAATATTCCATTATTTTAGTTGAAAATGCAGCTCTTTGGCTGAACATTAATTTTTTAACTAAAAATTTAACTAATCAATTTTTGATTGACAATTTATCTTTTTCAGTTGAAAATTCATCATTTTGACTTAAATTTCAACTATTCCAGTCGAAAATGCATTATTTTAATGAAAAATTCACCAGTTTGGTTGCAAATTGTTTTCCTTTAAACTAAAAATTTAACTGTTCCATTTGTGGTTGAAACTTGTTTTTTTTTTTTTAGTTCAAAGTGCAACTATTCAGTTGAAAAATGGTCTCTTTCAGTTGAAAATTCATGTTTTTTTTAATCGTGTTTTTGGTAAAAAATTGATCCTTTTGTTTGAAAATTCATCCTCTTGGTTGAAAATTTAAGTATTCCAGTTAAATATTCATCTCTTTGGTTGAACATTAATTTTTCGAAAAAAAAGTTAAACTGTTCAATTTTTGGTTGAAAAATAATTTTTTTAGTTGAAAATTCGTATTTTTTATTATAAATTAACTTTCTTGGATAAAAATTCATCTTTTAGGTTGAAAATTCAATTATTCTAGTTAAAGATTCATTACTTTAGTAGAAAATTCATATTTTTGGTTAAAAATTCAACTATTCCAGTTTGAAGATACATCATTTTAGTTGAAAATTCATCACTATGTTTGAAAATGTAACAATTTTTTTTCAAAATTAGTAGTTTTTTGGATTGGAATCAATTTTTTTTTAAACTGAAAATGTAAGTATTCCAATTGAATATTCCATTATTTTAGTTGAAAATGCAGCTCTTTGGCTAAACATTAATTTTTTTAACTGAAGATTTAACTATTCAATTTTTGGTTGACAATTTTTTTTTTTTAGTCGAAAATTCATCTTTTTGGTTTAAAATTCACCTATTCCAGTTGAAGATTTATCATTTTAGTTCAAAATTCATCACTTTGGTTGAAACTTTTTAATCCTTGTTGTGGAAATTTTTTTTTGATTGAAAATTTAATAATTTTTTTTTTTTGGTTAAAGACTGATCTTTTTTAGTTTAAAATCCAAGTATTTGGTTGAAAATTGTTCTTTTTTAAAATTGAAAATTCAACTATTTGGTTACAAATTCATCTATCTATTCATCTATCTATCTATTGAATTTAGTATATTATCCACATTGATTTTACTTAGGTATGCACTGAATTTTAAGTATAAGAAGATAAAATAAAAATTCATTTGAATTGTTATTCAAATTCATGGACTTTAGAGAAAAATTCAAAAAATCATTAATTAACTTTTTAGTATTATTTAATTATTTAATTAATCGATATTGCTAATATATTTAAGAATATATTGCAATCTAATTTTTCAAAGCTTTATAAATTAAACATATTAATTGAATCCCTAGAAACTGAAAAAGAACATAATTTATAATAAACTCGCGATACTGTATACATATTCCGAGTCGATTGTTTAAAAAAATGCTTAAAAAATTGTACCTGGAAAAAACTTGAGATACCTCGAAAAACCTGGAATTGTCAGGGAATTTTTTTCCAGGATTTAAGTAGACACCCTGAGTTGAATTTGTAAAAAAAATGATGTCTTTTTAAGAAAATTGTTAAATTTTCAACCAAATAATATAATTTATAAATAAAAAGATAATCTTTAGGAGAAAGTTTTTGCGAATTTGCAAAAATTACGTACATCGTTAATTTAAGTACTGTCCCTTAATTACTTTAAATTTAAATTTGAGTGAATTTTTTTTTGATCTCGTAATTGCAGAGGTGCATTCCATACCAGCGAAGATGTTCAGAAGAGTCTTGACGCTTGTTCAGTCGCATTGCAAATTGGGACTCACAGCTACTTTACTGCGAGAGGACGACAAAATCGCAGATTTAAATTTTTTGATCGGTCCGAAACTCTACGAAGCTAATTGGTTGGAATTGCAAAGAAGAGGATTTATCGCAAGGGTTCAGTGTGCGGAAGTCTGGTGTCCAATGACTGCCGAATTTTACAGGGAATACCTCAACTGCAAGATGAGCCGAAAGCTGGTGAGGCGAAAGGACATTAAATTATTATTCAGGGTGTCTACCCTACCTGGAAAACCTGGAAAACCAGAAATTAATTAATTAATTAATTGTCAGGGAATTTTTATATACCCTGGTGGAAAAATTTTTACAAAAAAGTACAGAAAACAAAAACTATTTTTTTTATTGAGACGAATTTTGTACTTTTATGTAAATTGTTGTATTTTATTGTAGTTTTAATTTTCTACAAGAATTTACAAACAAAATTACAACTACAAGAATCTACAGGAATTTACATTTTTTGTAACCAAAAAGTTGTTCTTTTTCGACCTAGGGTAACAAATATTGAGAATATTGCAATGAGATAATTTTAAATTAAGATGCGATCACGTATATTTTTGAAGTTTTTTTTTCAAATATATAGCAATTGATTCGATACCATGTATGTCATTTAAAATTATATAATTGCAATATTCTTAATATTTATCATCCTAGGTCTAAAAAGAAACAACTTTTTTGACCGAAGACAGGGTGTCTACCCTACCTGGAAAACCTGGAAAACCTGGAATTGTCAGGGAATTTTTATATACCTGGAAAAACCTGGAAATGTCAGGGAATTTCTTTTAAAGTCAGGAAATTTTTTTGAGAACGTGCTTAATTTTAGTAAATTGCAATATTAAATCGAATAACAATGATTCTTCATTTGTAAAAGTAGCTTTATATTACGGGTATTGAACTATTTTGTTGAAAATTCGTTTTTTTGTTTTGTTCAAAATCAATTTTTTAAGTGAAATTTCAAGTATTCTGTTTTTGGTTGAAAATTGATCGGTTTTAGTTGAAAATTCAAGTATCTCGTTGAAAATTCATGTATTTTGTTGAAAAATCGTTCTTTTTGGTTGAATTCCATTGTTTTTGTTTAAAAATTTCAATCTTTTTTGATTGAAATATCAACTATTACATTTTTCGTTCCGAACTCATCTTTTTGAATGGAGATTTAATTACTTGGTTGAGAGTTTATCTTTTGTTAAAAAGTAATTTTTTGTTGTTGTTAAAGATTCATCATTTTAATAGAAAATTCATCTCCTCGGTTGAAAAATGAGCAATTTTGTTGAAAATTCGTTTTTTCTTTGGCTGAAAATAATTTTTTTTACTGAAAATTGATTTATTCCAGTTGCAAATTCAACCATTTTGTTGAAAATTTGTTTGTTTAAATTTTTTTTTATTTGCATTGCAAGTATTCAATATTTTGTTGAAAAATGATGTTTTTCAGTTGAAAATTTTGACTTTTTTGGTAGAAATTAATCTTCTGGGTTGAAAATTAATCTTTTTATTGGACATTTGATGATTCATGTTTTTGGTTTCAAATTCAACTATTCCAGTTAAAGATTCATCATTTTAGTTGAAAATTCATTACTTTCTTTGAAAATTTAACTATTTTTTAAAAATTAGTTTAGTTTTTGTTGCAAATAATTTTTTTTTCGATGGTAAATGCAATTGGTTGAGAATTCATATTTTTTGTTAAAAAATCAACTATTCCAGTTAGAGATTGATCATTTCAGTTGAAAATTCATTTTTTTTTTCAATTCAACTATTACATTTTTGATTGAAACTTGATCTTTTTTAGTTCAAAATTCATTTATTTGTTTGAGAATGTGTCCTTTTGAAGTTCATAATTCAAATATTACTTTGAAAATTGATGTATTTTGTTGAAAAATCGTCTTTGTGGTAGAAAATTCATCTTTTTGGTTGAAAATTCAAGTATTCCAGTTAAATATTCATCATTCAAGTTGAAAATTCATCTTTTTGGTTCAAAATAAAACTACTTGGTTGAAAGTTAAATTGAATTTGTTTTAAAAATAAATCTGTTTTTTTTTCTGGGTGGAATATTAATTTTTTAACTGAAAATTTAATTATTCCATTTTTGGTTGGAAACTGCTCATTCTTAGTTTAAAATTCAGCTAATTGTTTAAAAATTGATCTTTTTGAGTTAAAAAAATCAACTGTTTGATTGAGAATTAATGTATTTTTTGGAAAAATCGTCTTTTTGGTAGAAAATTCATCTTTTTTAGTTGAAAATTCTGACTTTTTTGGTAGAAATTAATCTTCTGAATTGAAAATTAATCTTTTTGTTGGAAATTTGATGATTCTAGATAGAGACTCATCATCCTTATTGAAAATTCATTACTTTGTTTGAAAATCTAACTATTTTTTGAAAATTAGTTTTGTTTTTGTTGCAAATAATTTTTTTTTCGTTGGAAAATGCAATTGGATGAGAATTCATATTTTTTGTTGAAAAATGAACTATTCCAGTTAGAGATTGATCATTTCAGATTAAAATTCTTCTTTTTTTTTTTAATTCAACTATTAAATTTTTGGTTTAAACTTCATCTTTTTTATTTCAAAATTCATTTATTTGTTTGAAAATGTGTCTTTTTATAGTTCATAATTCAAATATTACTTTGAAAATTGATGTATTTTGTTGAAAAATCGTCTTTGTGGTAGAAAATTTATCTTTTTGGTTGAAAATTCAAGTATTCCAGTTAAATATTCATCATTGTAGTTGAAAATTCATCTTTTTGGTTCAAAATAAAACTACTTGGTTGAAAGTTAAATTGAATTTGTTTTAAAAATAAATCTGTTTTTTTCTGGGTGGAATATTAATTTTTTAACTGAAAATTTAATTATTCCATTTTTGGTTGGAAACTGCTCATTCTTAGTTTAAAATTCAGTTAATTGTTTAAAAATTGATCTTTTTGAGTTAAAAACCTCAACTGTTTGATTGAGAATTAATGTATTTTTTGGAAAAAAATTCATGGACTTTAGAGACAAATTCAAGAAATTATTATATTTTTATTATCATTTAATTATTTAATTAATCGATCGTGCTAAAATATTTAAGAATGTCTTGTAATATTAATTAAATTCCTAGAAACTGAAAAAAAAACATTATTTATAATAAACTCGCGAAAATTTATACATATTCCGAGTCGAATTTTTAAAATTAGGCACTGTCTATGTCAGCTCTGAACGAGCTAGAAAAGGGGTTGGAGTTACGGAAAATTCCATAACCATAGACAGTGCGTTTAAAATATGCGGAATATTTGAATTTAAATTAAATGAAATGCTATGAAAAATTGTACCTGGAAAAAACTTAAGATACCTGGAAAAAACCTGGAATTGTCAGGGAATTTTTTTCCGGGATTTGGGTAGACACCCTGGAAGATAAAAATTGAACAATTGAGAAAGAATTGATCACGGTCATTGAAATTAAAAGGTTCAAACTTTTGAAGATAAAAAATATGTCACTTGAAGTTATAAAAACTGAACCGCAAATTAAGGCACTCAACATACTTTTTAATTTTAAACTTTTGAAAATATAAATTTTTAACAAAAAAATTCATTTTCAATCAAACAGTTGAATTTTCTATGAAAACAGTTGAATTTTCCATCGAACGAGGTGATTTTCCACGAAACAGTTGAATTTTCAGCCAAAAAGAATAACTTCCATAAAATTGTTGAATTTTCAACAAAATAATATGAATTTTTAACAAAGTAGTTGAACTTTCTACAAAGTATTTGAATTTGCAACAAAACAGTTGCATTTATAATAAGAAAGAATAAATTTTCAATTAAAAAAATTCAATTCCAACCAAGCTTGAGAATTTTTAACCAAATAGTTGATTTTTCAAACAAAATAGTTGAATTATAAAAAAAATAATTACATTTTCAACCAAAAGAGATGAATTCTGAACCAAAAATTGTATACCAGCAGATGAATTTTTAATCCAAAAGGGTGAATTTTCAACAAAAGAGTTGAATTTTCGATAAAAAAATATTACTTTTTGACAAAATATTTCAATTTTCAACCAATTAGTTGAATTCTTAACACAATAGTAGAATTGTTAACTAAAAGTGTTGAGTTTTCAAGAAAAAAGTTAATTTTCAACCAAATTTTGGAATTTTTAACCAAAAGATGAATTTTCAATGACACTTTCAATGACTTTCAATGACACAAAACACTTTTCAACTGAAAAATTTTTCATTAAAAGCCGTTCAACGACAAAATTTTTACTTTTATACTTTTAATTTGTAAATTTTCAAAATTATATCATTTTAAGCAATTTTAAGCTAGAAACATTAATTTATACATTAAAATTTGTTTTAAAGTCTTTTTAAATATTTTCTTAAAAATTTATTTTAAAAAAATAATTTTAAAAATCTCCAGGAATATAATAATAATATTATTATCTTGGAACTCGAATTTTTTCTACAATTTTTTTAAAATCCTGCAACAGTAAAAAAAAACTACCTTAAAATCATCCAGATTCTTTTTTGACAATTTCGGAAATCTCATTAAATATTCTTTTAAAATTAATTTTTCAAAGAAAAAAAATTATTGTTAGTTTTACTAGGAATTTTGGTAGACATTTTTTATTTATTCAAAACCTTTTAAATTGCTTAAAAGCTTATATGTTTACACGTTTTAAATTATTTTGGAATCTTTTCAACACTTCTAAATATATTTTTAATTTGCTCGATTATTTTACAAATTAATAATCGTTCATTTGTCGTTTATTAATCAAAAAACTTTGTTTTAAGTCTTTTTA
>CAKNYM010047650.1:4017-72813 GCA_932195095.1 Andricus curvator
AAGGAATTTTTTGTTTATTTTGATAATTTGAAGGAATTTGAAAAAAAAACTGGGAATATTTTAGGGCATTTGAAAAGAATCCAAAGCATTTGAAAGAGATGTCAATAATTTCAATGAAGGCCAACAGATTTTAAAGGGGTTGAAATATTTTAGGATATTTTACCAGACTCCAAAGCATTTCCAAGAGATTTCAATAATTTTGAGGAATTTAAAAAAATGGTAAAGGATTTGAGAACTTTAAGAGTATTTTAAAAGATGTCAAGACATTTTCGTAAGCTTTAAAAAGTTTCAAGTGATTTTTAAAGATTTAAAGGATTTCAATAATTTGAAAGAGTTTCAAAGGATTGGAAATAATTTATGGTGCTTTTAAAAATTGCAAGGGATTTTGAAGAGTTAAACAAATTTCAAGGAGTTCTAAAATATTGTGAAGGATTTTAAATATCTTAGGGTATTTTGAAAGATCCTATGAATTTTTGAATTGATTTCAGTAATTTAATGTTACTCATAGGATTTGAATTATTTTATGGTATTTTAGAAGATCTAAAGCATTTTCAAGAGCTTTAAAATGTTTCAATTGATTTCCAAAGGTTTGAAAGGAAGAAGAGTTTTCTGAAATTTCGAAAATATAGATCGATTTAATAGGACCTATGCCAGGTTTTAGGGTATATCAAAAGATTTCAAGCAATTTTGAATTTATTTCGGTAACCTAATAGGATTTGAAATGATTTAAAATATTATAAACTATTTTTAAAGACTCTAATGCACTCGGGCTCAAAACACACTATTGACACTATTTGACACTTTTTTCAAGCGATGACGCTGTTTTGCTACTATTTGGAAAAAAAGACACTAAAGACACTATTTTCCAATTAAAAACACGAATTTATCAACCACTATAGATTTTTTGAAGAATAAAAAATTGACAGATTTTCGCAAAAGGAAAAAAAATATATTGTTTGAAAAGTTTTTGTTTAATTTAGTTTTTAATAAGAAAGATACTGTAACGTTTATAAAGGCCTGGAAAGTTCTATCGACAGGATAATTTTCTTCTTATAATAAAAGAATTTAATCATTTTGACGTAAACAACAGATACGATAAAAATGTTCACACAAAAATGTTCATGTAAAAAAAGTTATACTAAAATACATTTTACTTTTTCGTAATAACGTGCATCATTTATGATAAAAATTAATTTTTCTTGAAAAAAATTCACCACATCTCTCAATGCATAATAAAATATTAGTGGCGAATGGATTACTATAGAGTATAAACAGCAATAATTGCGGAGCAAATAGACAATTTAAAAATTTGTTATCATATTTCTTGAAAACTGAAAGATTGGTAATTGCTGCCACTATTCTATGTATCATTCATTTTTTTAAACTTTGTAAAGCTTATATAATAATGAAAATTAATATTATTCGCCGTATTTATCAATTTGAAATTTATATGCTCATATACACGTTAAAACGAATAATTCACCATTTATTTTATAAATAACATTTCTTTTAATTTATAAAATAAAAAATGTATTACGCCAATATAATTTATAAATAAGTTAAGTGTTAAACAAATTTAAGAGCCGATTATAATAAATTGAATTATAATTATATTCACAATTTTTTCAAGATGATAACGGTGACAGAATTTACCTACAAATAAATTATGAGAAATCCATTACTCCTTTAGCTGCAACATCATCCTGTAGTGCCTTCTAATTATTTTTTACGAATATTTTGTAACATTAATTAAATATAAATAACATAGAAAAAATAAGTATTTGGTTTATTCTTTTTCATAACAAAAATTAGTAGGCGCGCGCACGACTACTAGTAAGGTATAATAAGACAATATGAATTGCGAATTGAATTCTCTGTTATATTGGTTTACAATTTATAATTTAAGTAAAATTAAAATTGTTTCAAAAATTGGTTCTCTGATCGTTATAATTAAATAAATACTAAGCTATTAATTGGTCAAATATATTTAATAAATCATTGTAAAGTAATGACGTGAAGGATTGAAATTGTACACCCTGCTCTGAACGATACAGACAGAAAATTAAAAGAGTAATAACCATTGAAAAACTAAACATATCAATGAATTTCGTATTGACAAAGAGAATAAAAATTTTGTTGTGTAAAAAGCTGTCAAACAGAGGTTCAACATTTTTTTAACTCATATATATGTAAATATTTTCTTGAAAATCAGTTTTTTAGTTAAAAAATTAATTTTTTGAACTGAAAATTTAGCTATTTCATTTGTGGTGAAAATTTATCTTTCTTAGTTGAAAATTCATCTCTTTGTTTGGAAACTTAACTATTATGTTGAAAATTAGTTTTTCTATTGGATACAATTTTAGTTTTTCAAATTAAAAATGTAACTATTCCATTTTTCATTAAAAATGTAACTTCTTTAATTTAAAATGCAACTACTTGGGTGAAAATTCATATCTTTTGGAAAACATTCGTACAAAAGTCATCTCCTTCCTTGAAAATGCGGAATTTTAGTTAAAAATTCATCTCTTAGGTTGAATATTTTACTATTTTGTTGAAAATTCGTGTGTGTGTGTGTGGGGGGGGGGGGGTTAAAAATGAATTTTTCAAATTGAAAATGTAACTATTCCCTTTTTATTAAAAGTATATCTTTTCTATATTTTTGTTGTTATGGTTTTGACCAGATAAATTGTATTAAATAATTTGTTTTGGACTGTTTTTTGTCTACTGGTCTAAAATCAATATTTTGAATATTGATTTTATACCAGTAGACAAAAAACAATCAACATCAAATTATTTTATATCTTTTTCAGTTGAAAATTCAACTATTTGATTGAAAAGAAATCTAGCTTGTCGAAAATGAAACAATGTTGCTTAAAAGTATCCTTTTTTGCTTAAAATTCAACTGTTTTTGTAGAAAATTGTTTTTTTGTTGTTGTTGAGACTTCAACTATTTGGTTGAATATTCGTCTTTTTGGTTGACTTCAACTATTTTCCATTTAAAATTGAAATCTGTTTTGGTTGAAATATCAACTATTACATTTTTCATTGAGAATTCACCTCTTTTGGTTAAAAATTAATCTACTTTGTGAAAAATTCAATAATTTCGTAAGAAAGTCATTTTTTAAGATTCTTCATTTTAGTTTTGTTGAAAAATTATTTTTCAACTGAAAATTTAACTATGCCAGTTAAAGATTTATCATTTTAGTTGAAAGTTCATCTCCTTGGTGGAAAATTTAACTAGTTTGTTGAAAATTCCCTTGGTTGAAAGTTACTTTTTAACTGAAAATTTAACTTCTATTTTTGGTGTAAAATTGATACTTTTTAGTTAAAAATGTATTTATTTTGTTGAAAACTCATGTATTTTGTTGAAAATTCTTCTTTGTCGGTTAATTGTAAAGTGTACATAAGAAATTAGAAATTTCTTAAAATCTAAACTTTCCCAATCAAATCATATCAACTTCATGTGCAGAAAATGGAAGGACAATTTCATTTTCAATGAATGTGAAATTTCAGATATGTAAATCGTCTGCAGTTGAACAATTTTTAATAAGGTCGAAGTGAATCAAAAAAATTACGTTATCTTTTCTTTTTTCTATTCTGGCGTATTCTGTTATAAAAGTTACAAAATATTCACTACTCGGTTGTTATTTACCTTACGTTATTCAAAATAGCGAAATTCACACCGAAATTATAATTCGTTAATTACACCGCAATTTTGAACAATATATCATGCAAATCGTTATGTCTTTTATATAATTATTATTAAAAGTTAAACGGATCATATTAAACAAAAACAATGCAATTATTATTTACAGTTGAATTAGAACGGAATATAATTTCATTAAACAGTGATAAATATTCATTTGTTTATTGATTGTTATTGACATCGATCGCCGGGTAACTTCGAATTGCTCTAGTGATCATGAATATTTTCAGAAAACTGTATTATCTACTGAAATTCCTTTCGGCGACAGCGCCTCTTTTGCCCATTTTACTCACGACAACTGTTAAGAGGGGATGGATACTTCAGCGGGTAGAGAGGCACAGCGGGGACGGTAAGATTTTCGCCGACAGCGCCGTCTACATTTATCTTACCCTACTAATAATTCTATCCCCACTCCGTCGCCACTTGCCGCATCTAGGTGTATAATATCTTTGCTTTCGTGACTTTCGCGACTTCCGTGACTTTGCTTTCTAATAGAAAAAAGCCATCCTATCACCTTTATGCGGGCTGAACCATTCTGGAGGCCGGGAGAATTTTTTATCCCCAAATTGGAATTTTTACTTTTCCTCGTAAACGATAAGAGATATCGCAAAAGAATAAGAGATATTTTTAATACAACTTTCATAGACAAATTCAAAAATAATTATACATATTCAGTGTATAGTATCTGTGGTTGAAAAGATAAATATTTTTTAGTCATTTTTATTTTTGAAAGCCCTTCCACCCTACACCCCTCCATACGTTAAGAAAGTCAGGGCCTACCCACTTGTTTTTTCACAATTTCAAGCCTATCTCAAATCGTGCATTGTTGGAAATTGTTATACATGTACGAGATTCAAAATAGTTGTGTCACCTTCAAAATGTAATGAAATACGTTCTAATCTTATTTAAATGTTCATTCATTGTCATTAATGAATCAAATTAAAAAAAATATATACATAGTAGAGTAGAGCTGAAATGAAAATGTTACAAGTGTGAATAAAGAGCTTAAAGAATGAGAATAATCTTGACAGAGGTTTTTAAATTTTAATTTGTCATCCATTCAACAGTTTAAGTGAAAATTATATAAAGATTGAAAGGGCCTAACTGCAATAAAAAAAGTGGAGTTATTACCAGAATTCGATGTTACATTTCATTTTTAATATTTTCCCAAAACTTGGATTGAAACTTGTAAACTCGCGAGATATATACATAATTCAAAGGTATGAAAATCTGCGATTCGGGGATACAGTTTCCTGTTTCAAAAACAGAAATTATAATAATTTGTCTCCGTGTATATATAGATAGAGTATTTACCACTCATATTTTTAACCTCATTTTTTCTTTGAATTACATATATACATTTTAATCTTATTTCAATGTTCATTATTTGAAATTCAAGTGCACAAAAAGAAAATAATAATTTTTATCGACCGAAGTCGTTTAGTAATTGATTTAGTAAGCTTTTCTCACAATCTTTACTAGCAATTTGCTAATTTATTTAGTAAGGCTTATTATTCGAATTACTCATACTTCTTAATCAGTCATTTTTAATTCATTATCATTCAGTTTGAGGGAGTAGGTGTCAACTTCCCGGCAAAGCTACACATTTGTATGCACATTAACATTTTCATTATTAGTGCAAATATTAACCAATTTTCAGACATCTTTTTTTCACTTTCTTCCAATTATATGAATAAACTAATTCTGGTAATTAAAACTGAATCAAGCCAAGATCTGAATCTCATAACAGTAAAAGGGTCATTCGTTCCGGGTAATTCAACGCGCTCCGGGGTGTCTGCCTTGTGGCGTTTGATAAGGTCGTTGGGCAAGCTGCGAAAATGCACACACAGCTAACACTGAGCATCACTGCTATTGTTCTTTCCTTTTTGATTTAAAAATATTATCATTTTTTCGAAAAACCGGTTCTGTCCAGCAAAACAGAATAAAATTTAGATGACGTATTGCAAAAAATCAGACAAAAATATTCAACCCTGCGGCCGGAAACTGGAATGCCGTTTTCTGACTCTAATAAATCCCCTTAATTATAACCCTTCCATCAATCGCTGTGGATATCCGTCCCTCCAGCTACATGCTTTTTTATTAATTCAACTAGAGTACCCTGATCTCTCTTATTGACCGCAATAGTTTCCCGCGAAATTGACTGATCGTTTACAATGCTGCTTTCCCAGATAGTTTGTTCAAAATTGAAGCCTACAGCGAAACAGTAAGAAATGAGCATACAGGCCGCCGCGGAAATGTGGCACTTCTCAGACCACTTATTTTCCGCAACGGTATTAGTGTGACGATACTTTCCTGTCTTATAGCATAAGTCATTTTAGATTCCACAAGAGTTATCTTCTTCTTATGTTTGGAGCAGAATCGTTCAGTTGGAATCAGTTCGATTTCTCGCAACCACTGAGACGTTTTTTCTCTATTCTGGAGGATTATACTCAAATTGAAAATATTATATATTTCATCCATCTTGATGAGAACTCGGGAGAAGAAAGACTAAAAAATAATGAATGCACGCGAGAAACACACGTCCGTAAGTACTATGAGCGCGGACGGTAAAGAAACACCTGACGCTTCTTGCACTGAAATATATTACATTTCATCAGATGTATCACTAATTTTCGCGGAAACTTTCAATTGCGGAAAAAAATGCATGCAACAAAAAATTTGTATCTGGATGAGATCTACAACTTTTGTTTGAAAAATTTTGCGTACTGGCTGAGATTAATACAAAAAGCCATGATTTTTATGGTTTTTCATGGTGTCACCATGAAAATCGACTTGTCCCCAATTTTTACCATTATATTCGTAATCAGCGCTTCAAAATACATAAGGATACGGAGTTTGAAGGAAATTGGAGAATTAAACCTATTCGGAACTTTATCCCTAACTTTTACTCAAAGATGTTATAACATTTCATACACGTTCAGCACAATGTAAATTTCAAGAAAAACACACATATTTTTCATACAAGATTTTACAATATGAAATTCAGGAAGATATTCAGGTGTTGTCCAGTGTCAATGCTTCATGTAATGTAAAAAGTTTTAAGATCTCACAGCATCTTTAACGTTACGACCGTGCGTCGACGGTCATCATCAAAATTGTACAAGTGGGATGGTAAAAAGCCTTGTATTAGTTTTGGAGTGATTTTATTAATTTGTAGGACAGTAGTAAATTTTTGTTGTAAAAAGTGTATAACAAAAAATGAAGATAACAGTGAGATTAAAATATTGGCTTAAAACTTTGAGTCCGTCTGCAAGGCGGACAGAAATAAGCAGTTCAATGATAAATTTGAAAATCCATCAGTGTAATGACTTATTACCGACAGGAGTATGAATCCAAACAAAATTCCAAAGGATTTCGGTTCCGCTTGTTAGTTTGTATGAAGTTCTCTTTCTTTTTCCTGCAAACAGTAAAAATGATGTAAAAAACTGCGAACTCTTTCGCAAATCTCTGAATGTATTTTGAAATCTTTCAAATATTTTGAAACATCTTGAAATCCTTTGAAATTTCCAAAGTTGAGTGATTAACTCTTGGAAAATAAAAAAAAAATATACAAAATAATATATAGATTTAGCCAAAATTTTTACACAAAAGTCCCAGTGTTTCATAGCTCAGTTGACTAGTGCATGCGGCGTGAGTTAGGTTTGTGGTTAAGTAGTTTTAGGTAGGTTGGCAGGGTTCGAATGCTCAGCGATTAAAATGTTCAAAACCGTTCAAGTGTGTAGTTATAGATAGATAAACGTTTATTTTTCGGCCTGCTGTCCCTGAAAAATTGCCTTGCTTACAACCTCCATATTTTACAGAATTTGTCTTAAAATTAGTCCTTACAAACTAACATCCATCCATACCTTAATGCTACCTGAATTCTACGACCGCTCGCTCTTATCGCTATGCCTTCTTCGCTTTGCCTCGCACGCATGTCCCTATCTTTGATCTTGCCTCGCATTGCCAACCTCTGCCTCCGCGGTTACTATCTAATACTTATCTGTTAATTATTTACAATATTTACAATTTTGCTTATATTTACTTCCTCTCCTCTTTACAATCTTTCTCTCTCCATTCCTCTTCCTCCTTCCTTCTCTTCTTCTCCATCTCACCAAACACCCCCTTCACCCATGCAACTGCCCTTTGTCCCCTATTTCATGCTATTCTTATCCAGGTATCTTCTCAACCTCTTCATCATCTCCTTTAAGGCCTCCTCGCTTCTTGCCAGCAACACTATGTCTTCTGCATACGCGACTGATCAAATTCTAAGGCCTCGTATTGTAACTCCTCCTACCACTCCGGCCTCTAGCTTACTTTCCATATCTGCGATTAAAATAGCAAAAAGCGTTGGGCTAAGCGGACACCCATGCCAGAACGCCCTATTCATCCAGAAACCCTCCGAAATCCCCTCCCCTCCTCTTACCTTATCTTTCGTCTTTTCATATATCTCCCTTACCCTCTCGATCAGGATTCTCTCCACTCCCCTCTCCACCATCGCCTCCCACAACCTCCCTCTATCCACCGAAGGAAACGCGCCTTTGAGGTCCACAAAAAACGCGAACACTTTCGCCCCCTTCTTCGTTGACTCTCTATCCACCACATGCTGCAGAACGCAGATATTGTCGATAGTACTGCTACCTGCCCTAAAGCCCGCCTGCGTCTTCGGCAATATTCCTTTCCCCTCGAAATCCTTCCGCAGCCTCTCCGCCACCATCATCGCTTATACTTGATACGCCGTATTCATTAGCGTAATCCCTATATATTTTTCCTGCCTATCCCTATCTCCTTTCTTATACAGTGGAACTATCAACCTCTCTCTCTCCGCCCTCCATACTTTCTTCACCATCTCCTTCAGCCCCTCTCTAACCTCTTGTGTACTAAACAGCCACGCTTCGTTCTCTACCCCGTCCAGCCATGTTGCCTTCGACCTTCCTAACTTCTTTATCTGTTTCTGTATCTCGTCGTCATTCAACTCCTCGCCCTCTGCCTCCCTCGTTCTTCTACTCCCAACATCTCTCTTCCGTGAATCTGAGCCCTGAAATGTTTCTTTAAAAAACTGCCTTTACTCCTTACTTCCTATCTTGGTCTATCTCTACTCTACGCTTCCTAAACCTATGTATTATCTTCCACACGCCCACCTCTGTCTTAACACTTTCCAACTCCTCTTCAAAATCTTTCTCCTTTTCCTGTTTTTTCTTCTTACACATTAATCTAAACCCCTTCCTCTTTTCTACGTACTCCTCCCTTTTCGCAGTACCCTCTTTCCACTTCTTAAACTTTCTCTTTATCTTCCTTTTCATTTTTTTATATTCACTATCCCATCACGGCTTCACCATTCCTTTCTTCTTTCTAAATACCTTCTTTTGCACACAACCATCCACTTTCTTTTTCAAATCCTCTCATATCTCTTTCGTCGACTCCCCTTCAAAGCGTACCTTTCCTAACTGCTCCTGATACTTCTTTATCGCTATCGTTGTCCAGCCCACCCTCTCCCCTGTTGACACTTCTTTACCTCCTTGCCTTCCGCCGCTCTCCCTCTTATCCACAATCCTAATGGCTGATCGTCTGATTCTACCCTCCCTTCTTCTACGAATTTCTCCGTCTCCTCCCACCCTTGCATATTCATGACTACATAGTCTAACACCGATACCGCTACCACACTTACATATGTGTATTCTCCCTCTTCGTTCCCTGTTACCATACCATTCGTCAATCAACACTGTTCCTCATAACATTCTACAAATATTGGTAGCTCTAGAAAAGTATCCAGAGGTGAAACCTTTATCTTCAACTGTGCGGCCTGCCGCGTAAGGTCATCCGCGGCTAGAGACCGGACTCCAAGGAACAGTGTTGTACGAAGTCTCTTGCGTAAATATCCCGCTCTTGCTTACCTTCTAGGACAAAAGGAGCAGGAGTAGATGACGTACACGTTGCGGTTGCGTCGGGATTGGCTGCTTTAAGGAACAATGATCGTAGCTTACGGAGCCTACAACTTCTCAAAATATCATAATTAATTTTTTTTTTCGTTTTGCATCGGTCCACTATAGATTTTCCGAAAATTTTATACAGACTTAATGAGCTGCCCATCGCCTTGGTTTTTAAATACTAATGAAATTTTCTACAAATTTTAATAAAATAGTTCATTAAATCGTATAACTAGACCTTTTTAACTTTGACTAAACTTTCTTCCACATCCGCTACTCTTGAATTTATTCGGTGAACTTTAAAAAACTTATTTTTTCCGCGTGGGCTAGTATGTGGAAGAGAATGTTAGCAGGTAAAAAATGTTTGATGTTTTGACCAAATTTGTATGTTTTATGTACATATATCATTCAATGTAGCTGATAACTAAATAAACGTCATCACCATCCCCTCACCATCTCTCTCTCTCTCAAACTTGTTTATATTCTCTGATTTTAGTATTCAATTAATAATGGACCAGTTGTCGTCTGATTTTAGGTGAAAGGAGTGCCTCCTCGTAGTCTAAGATGTCACATCACAGTGATGATAATATGCTAATAGCTACTTCGGATTCCTTCTGGGAACCGGGGAACTATAAGCGTACAACAAAACGTATTGAAGACGGTCATAAACTTTGCGACAGTCTGATACAGCTTGTACAAGAGAGAGCAGAAATCGAGAAGAACTACGCGAAAGCTCTCAAAAGTTGGTCAAAAAATTGGAATGATAAGATAGAGAAGGGACCCGAATATGGCACCACAGAAGCTGCGTGGAAGGGCGTTTTAGTTGAATCTGATAGGTTATGCGATCTGCACCTCAAAGTTAAGGAAAACCTCTGTAACGATATAATACAACAGATTAAAACGTGGCAGAAAGACACCTATCACAAGGTGAGTGAAAACAGGAAATGGTTATATGCAACGGCTATAGGAATATGAGAATAAATGAAGCGTGCTCTACAACAGTGCATTATTGCTATCACGAACTACAATGCAAGTTATTTAATATGCATTCCAGTTCGTAATTAATCAATTTATATAATTTATCAGTCACGCAAAGCTGTATCTCAAATAAAACGCAGCAGGCTTTTATAATTATTTTATAATATTCCGAAAATTTGTCTGAAAAAATTGCAAATAATTTCACAACAATTTGAAATTCTCAATTTTTATATATTTAAAACATGAATTTTTTCTGTTGCGTGTTTGGATTGCTACTTCTCCCAATGATAGGTTATTACCAAACTTGTAATATGCTAAAGTGATAAAGCAATAAAATAAAGAGTTAAAAGTAACAATGGTATTGTAGGTTTTCATACTTAGGGATCTATATAACTAAATAATATAATGTAGTGAAAGCTACCAATGAGTGATTTCAAGGATAGGGATATCAATATTAAAGAGATATTCGTAAAATGATTTTTTGAAGTGAAAGCTAGTCGGCGCATTCCTGATCTCTGCAGCTGACAGGTACTATGACGTGGAAAAGTAAGGACAGTAAGTAACATTTAGAAGGTCAGCGCGCTGCCTGTATGGTGTTATATGATCATACTTTGGTATATTATAAATGAACCGAATGCAAGCATTCAGTACACGCTGTAACTTATTGTTTAGTTCGTACGATATATCGTCGTAAGCGATACACCCAAAGTCGAAAAATGGAAGAATTAAGCTCTTAACTAGGAGTAACCTTGTAGGTGTTGGCAACGATTCCTTATTTCTTTTTAGTTGCTGGAGTAATCTAAAGGTCTTCCTTGAGATGTTTATTACGTGCTCTTTCCAGGAAAGAGTACGGTTAAGCATGTAACCTAAGTCCCTTGCCACCTCCAAAAATTCGATTTCCAGGTCATAAATTAGAAGGGGTGGAAAGGTCACGACTGTTTCTGGTAATGGGGAAGATGAAGGTCGGATAATAATAGCCTTAGTTTTCTTAGGGTTAATCTGGGGACCATTGTTTTGTGCTCAATGCACTACGCAATCAATATCCTCCTGCACTTGATCTAGCATCCTTATTATGGAGGAAATTGCACCAGAAAGATGAAGTTAAAATCGTCAGCATATTTATGACATTTGCAATATTTTAGCTCGCTGCCCAGAAGTGTAGATATTAAAAAGTAGGGGTGCCAAGGTAGAGCCCTGAGGTACCACGCTCACGACCAAAGACCAATCTGACAGTTCGCCTTGACCGTTTCTTACTTATTGAAATCGATTAAATATATACGATGTACGCGATATTATGGCCGATTTAGACAGGTTTAGCGATTTCATTTTATATAAAAGAAGATCGTGGTTGACCATAACGAACGCTTTAGAAAAGTCAAATAATACCACTATTGTGATCTTCTTTTCATCAATAGCAATTTTAAAATTGGTTGTTGTTTTGATAATTGCTGTTTCCGTGCTGTGCCTAGCCCGGGAGCCCGATTGCATTGGATCTATTAATTTGTTTGTATCAAGGTATGTGTTAAATTGCTGGTGGACGATTTGTTTAAAAGGTTTAGAAATGGCACAAAGAATTGAGATCGGACGATAGTCTTCTGGAGAGGGTGGGTTGGGTACTTCAGCGACAGGGGGAATTATTATATTTTTCTAATAATCGGGGAATATACCCACCTGGAGCGATGTGTTGTAAATATGGAGTCGGATAGGAAAAATTACTGGGAGTGCATGTTGAATCATCTTGATTGATATGCCATCTGTACCCACAATGTTAGATTTAATTGCCAAAACCGTTTCCAAGAGAGCTTCAGGAGTTATGTCAGAAAAATAAAAATCAGTATCGTTAAATGTTGAGCTCTGTAAGCTGAGAGCAAAGAGCCTTATAGGGGATGATGGGGGCAAAGTGAAAAAATACATTTAAAAGTTCATTGGCAGGTAAATGAGTAATAGTAGATTCATGTTTAGGAGGCATGAGATATAAACGCCTAAGTAAATGCCAGATGTTTCCATGTTTATTTCTGTTTTTGATGGAGTTATAATTGTATTTGTTTTATTCATCCATAAGTTTGGTTTGTACTAAATTCCTTAGTTTGCGAAAGTGAGTTTTCAATATAGGATTTTTAGTTCGTTTAGTCAGTCTACGCATGTTATCACGTTCCTTCATGAGATTTTTAATTTCATAAGTAATCCAAGGAGCCGGTTTTTTATATTTATTAGGAATGTGTAACGGCGCAAACTGGTCTCAAGCTGATATTAAATATTTATATAATGCTTTTTAATCTGACTAATTGGCTGAGCGTAAGAAATTTTATATTTGACATTGATGAGTTCATGGTTAGAAAGAAACGGAATAGGATGCTGATCATATCAGTCTATTTTATCTAAGTCATCAGCTATCATTAAGTCTATGCGTGTGCTAGATCGATCAGTATGGTGAGTAGAGTTATGGGGTACTATTGTTAGCCCGGATAAGTGCAACATAGAAGTTAGGCATTTCGTGTCATAGCTGTCCATATTTAAGTTGGAGTTGAAATCCTGGGTGAGAACTAAATTATTAAAGTCAGTGACATGCCCAAAGATTTCAGATTCAAGTTGCGTACCGAAGGGAGCATTCGGAGGTTTATAGATTACACCAATAAAATAACTGTCGTTAGCTACTGAGATGTCCATAAGAAGAAATTCAACGGTAGGTTAATAAACAACCGAACTAACTCCCACCACTATTCCATTCAAATGTGATAAGATGACGAACTAAAAAAGTGCTTAAATTCAAGAAAATGTGCCAAGAGAGATTGGGCATTTACATGGAAAATACTTCAAAAAATCCATAAAGTGTTATTGAAGCAAGTTACGGTCATGTTGTTCAAGTAATTATAGAAGTAAATATGTTACGAACCGTCCTGGTACGTAATTAAATTTTGTATTCAACCTATTCAAAATTAAATTCAACTCTCCAGGAATATATACGCAACGTAAGCATTATTAAAACATAAGCCAGCATGAACATTCTTTCACCCATGCCAATAAGTTAGAGTAAGATAGAAAGACGTGAGAACCAGAGAAAAGGAAAGAGAGAAGACGACAATACGAATCATTGCAAGGAGAGTACTTACACAGATACTGTTTGACGCTTGTACATATGCACTACTACACCTAACGATTCGTTCGCGGTGCGAGTGCATTTCCTTATCATCCAACGTCCTTCCTATGTAAAGAAAAGATTTATTTTGACAGCTGATCTGACCTATAATAATTAACCCTTAATAATAATAATAATAATAATAATATTTAAATCACCGTTGCCTAATTAACAATTTCTTACTATTACGAAATATTTTCAAAATTATTAACTGAAGATAATGGACAGTTATAAACTACTGAAATAAATAAACTAAATTAGAAATAATTATTAACCAATAGTCAATCAAATTATAATTATAATTTAATCGGGCCCAGTATTCTCTACGACGTGCGACTGTCCAGGGAAAGGTGTGAACCTGACAAGTTACATCCTATCCCAAAAACGAGAAATCTAATCCTTGCCCGCCCCTTCCTTCTCTCTGGCGAATGAAGTGTGTCGGTAGCTACAAGTTAGGGTAAGTCAAATATGAAATCACTTTTGTTTTCTTGATTCCTTTGTAATTTTACTATCTGTTTTCTATTTCATTTTCTTTTAATTTGAATGAATTAAAATTAAAACTAGAGTCAGTGCGTCAGTTATTCAAAAGAAAATCCTTGTCATCATTAAAATTCAGCGGTAACAGGGCAGCCGAAAAAGAAAACATCTTGAATTAATAAGATGGTAGTCACGACCCCACAAAATTAAACAAATTAATAATGGCCAACGGCCATGCCACGCTGAAAACCCCAGTTCTCGTCAGATCACTGAAGTTAAGCAGCGTTGGGCGCGGTTAGTACTTGGATGGGTGACCATTCGAGAATACTGTGTGCTTTTGGCATATTATGGGTGTGGTGAGCCCAAACTTGTAGTTATTTATAACTACAAGAAAACTATCTACCTAGAAACACTACCCGAATCGGGTAGTGTCACGCCTACCCTGAAAGGGAAATGGCTTAATGGTATACATACATACAATATAATTAATTTGGCAGCTTGAACCTCCGGTACGTTATAGTAGTTAGAGCTCTTTCACAAGTTCCTAATAATAAAAATTATTATCTCGTACGTATCAAATTTAGCCCAGGTCATTCCATAGTAAGCTGAAAAATTTAAGTAAAGTATAAATAATGATAGTTATCAACCTCAGCCAAAACTTAGTGCTTACAATAGTTATCGTCAGGTTCACATTTAAAGAGTTATAGGGTGGTTCCTGAGAAGCAATTAACCTGGAGGTAAAACCGATGAAATCTTTATTATACCACAATATCTCAAAAAAAAAATACGATAAGTATTTTTAGGCTACTAATTGTAGGCAGCATTATTCTACACATTAAATGCATTCTTAGTGATAATGTAAGCAGAAAAACTAAAATTGTTAACTTGACGAAGAACATACAAAATTTGTGATTTCCGTAGAATACTATGCGTGAAGCTGACGTGTTAATAAAAATAGTGTCTTTGAAAATAGCTGTATATATAACATAAGTATCTAGCTTAGAAAACAGAATAGAACAAATAATAGGCGGAGGAAAACATTTCCCGGCATTGCACCTAATTTCTCAGTTGTCACAGTCGAAGGGCATCAAGATCTTTGAGATGGCCAAGAAAAATTCTCGGTGCTCCATCCTCCTTCCTACAGAAAATTTTGCCCGCAGCGATGCAAACGTAGTTTATTTTCTTGCTTCTTTTCATCTCAAGGGCAGCACTATAGAACTGCCGGTTATATTTGGCAAGTGATTCTCTTATATAAAGAGGTTGCTCATCACTCCAACCGATCGTTTTAGTCGAGAAGCCACGCTTCTTTTTATACTGCTCAATGAACATAGCACAGGTAGATCTTAGATTAATTTTCTCCATTACTATTGGTGGCAGTAGGGAGGAGACAGCGTTTTTAATATCGGATCTGAGCCTGTAGATCAATGATATTCCATCTCTTCCGAGTGGTACTTCCAGGTTTGTGGCTATTTGACACATAATAACGGTCAAGTCTTCAGATGGTAGGACCGGTAGTCCATGTATCTCAAGCGCAGTGCTGAGAGCCTCTTGTTCAAGGAAGTTGCATCTTTGCGTCAAGGTTTCAACCTGTGATACCAGAACGTGACTTTCAACCTCAATTGATTGAGTTGTCGTTTGGAGTTTAATAATAACAGTAACGTTACTAGAGGTAGTCTCCTCGATAGTGGTGATGCGCTTGGTATTTTTCTTGATGTCCTGCTGCATTTCTTTAATCGAGGCATTAAGGGTGTTATTAAATGCCTCTTGCTTCGCCTCGAACGATTCAATCGTGGCAGTGATCTTAGTAAGTCCAGTTTCCTGTCACTTTACAATTGAATTGGAGATAGCTGCTTGTACCTCGGGTCCTAATGTAACTGGGAACGTCCCTGAGTTGTTTACTTTACTGTGAGCTGATTCCGATGATACCGAATTCGGAGATTTAGAGCGTTTAGAGTTATAACCAATCAAATTGGCCGTACACTTTTTGCAACACCAAGTCTTCAATTTCTTCTTAATCTTTCCACGTCATTCGATGAGAGATTCAAGAAGCCAGTATGTACAAGTCCACAGCACTTGCATGCAAATGAGTCAGATGTTCCTCTCGCTGTCAACTCACTACACATTGCGCAGGTAACCATCTTGGATTTAATTTCTCTAACAAAATGCTTCTATGTACCGTTTTTAAAGCTCTCTTGAGATCTAGAAAGACCACTAATACTACATTTCCCTCCCTATTTTCTTCTGTCCAAGCAGTAAATAAATCTTGTAGCATCACTTCACATGAAAATATTCGGTATGACTTGATATTTTTACTATTGATATCGGTATAACTGTTGATTCTTTCCAATTGCGCGAAAATTTGCGTTCCTTTAATGACTAATTAATAATATCTACAAATTTATTACTTAAAGCCTTTAAACTTCTTATTAATATAGATGTATTTATCCCATTCTCACCCCTTTCTTATCTTCCATCTTACTTATTATTTGATTAAGATCTGCTATGTTTATTTGTTCAAAATCATTCATTTCATAATTTTTTAAATTTAAGTTAACAGAATTACTTATGTTATTGTTACATATTGATTCAATAATTTCTTGAGCACTTTCGATGTAGTACTTATTACATTTTTTGGCAACTTCTTGCTCATTTTTATATTCAGCATCTTTAAATGTCACCTCATCTATAATATTTTTAGACTGCCCGCTAGCTCTTTTATTATTTTCCACATTCCTGTCTGGTTATTTTTTATTTCTGCTAATCTGTTTTCATTATATTATTTTTTTTATTAATGTGACCACATGATTTCTGCAGCTTCTATAATTCACGCAATCTTGTACGCTTTTTCATTGTTTAGCAAGCAGTTATAAATTATCTCTTTTTTTTATTTCATCGTATATATTACGTGTAAACCATTTCTTTTTAACTAAGTTTTCTTTAATATCCTTCGTTATATAAGGTGCCCATTTATGTAAAGCTTTTTGTTATTATTTATACAAATCTGTCTGAATTTGTATTCAAACTTTGATTTTAAGCTATATTCAATATATATATAAACAGCGTGGCTCAAAGAAAGGCGTAGCAGGATGTCAGTAGAACTTGCTCATGGATAGATGTGTCTGTAAAGACGCAGCATCCTATCAGCGACTTCTATCGATGGCCTGGATTGATTACCGGAAAGCTTTCGATTCAACCTCCCATAGACTTATCATCTGTCTGTTGGAAAGCCTAAAGGTTCATCCACACATCGTGAGGTGCATAGAGAGATTAATGCCGCTTTGGAAAACCAGATTTACTATCTCATCTGGAAAACATCGTGTGATCACTAACAGTATCACCTTTCAGAGAGGTGTGTTTCAGGGCGACACCATGAGCCCTCTCCCCTTTTGCCTCACATTATTGCCACTATCTCGCGCACTTCGCCATTCCGAAGGGTACCTCTGCGGCAAACCTGGAAACCGAAAGCATACGGTCACTCATGTATTTTACATGGATGATCTTAAGATCTATGCTAGAAATCAAGAGAAACTACATCTAGCTCTAAAAATGGTGAAAGAGTACACTCAAGAGATTGGAATGGAGTTCGGGTTAGAGAAATGCGCCAAGGTTAATTTGAAGAAAGGAAAACTTAATGGCATCCCTGAAGATCCTGAGCTCGTTGACAGAAGCGCTATACGACATCTTTGCGCTGGAGAGACCTATACATACCTGGCCGTGCCACAGAGCCGCATTCAGGACGTGACATCTATAAAAGATACTCTCCGATGCAGATGCAAACGTCTCCTCCGACGGATATGGTCTTCCGAACTGTCGGCGAGGAACAAAGTACCTGCAACGAACATGCTTGCCGTCCCCGTAGTACTCTATTCATTTGGAGTAGTTCCATGGACGAAGGACGAACTCAGATCTCTCGATATCGGGTCCTGAAAGGTTATGCACATGAACAAAAGCATGCACCTGAAGTCTTCTGTTCCACGACCTTACATCTCACGCCGTCAAGGTGGTCGCGGAATACTGAATCTTGAATGTCTTCACAACAGAATTATTCTGGGTACAGCACATATGGTCGAAAATGGACAAGGCCGCATTCTAAAAATGGTGAGGAAACACGAAGAAGTGGGCAAAGGGGCGTTTCTGTACAAAGCAGCGGAGGAGGCTGCTGAAACACTAGGCCTTGACTTCAATATTAGGGGTGAGCAAAATGCATAAAATATTATCCATCTTGAATACTCACTCCTGAAGGCCAAAATTAAGAAAGCAGAGAGAAAAACTTCCGCGAACAGCTCCTCGACAAGAGGATGCACGGCATCTTCCACAGAAATGTGGAAGATCAGTCGATGTCGTATGAGCTAACGTTTGCTTTCCTTAGATCACCCGGATTGAAGTCGGGCACGGAGGGCTTCATTTTCTCATGTCAAGACGGTGTCATTTCCACTCTAGCATACCGTCGCCACATTTTGAGCCAAGACATTCCCGATGATAGCTGCAGAGCGTGTCATGCACACCCCGAGCATCTAGGACACATACTATCTAGTTGTCCAACTCATGCGGGAACGACCTACATCCAAAGGCACAATGCGGCACTAAGAGTGCTTTATTACCATCTCTGTCACTCTTACGGCATTAGCCCAAATACCTCTCCGCTAAACGCTCCTAGAGAAATAAGAGTCAATTGTCGAGAATGATAAGTGCCGCATATAGTGGAACTTCATATTCTCGACAATTGTTTCTGTTGCGCACTCGAGGCCTGACATAGTTCTCCTTGACTTCCAGAAGCGAACCATGTTCGTTATCGAATTTTCAGCACCAGCTGACAAAAACGTCACAGCCAAGGAGAAAGAAGAGAAAGAGAGGTATAAAGACCTTATAAGGGAGTTGCGACGGTTATACCCGGAATATTCTGTTAAGCTAATCGTCTTGATCATCGGCGCTCTTGGAGGTGCCAAGGGTTCACTGGTTAATAGCCTGAAAAGCAACCCTGCGTGTGAAGAAAATGCTGAGACACTTGCGGGGAAAATGCAGAAGGCTGTCGTCGTTAGGTCGCTCCGTGTCCTCAGGGTGCACGAGACTTTTGCCGGATCATCGTATTGAGTTCGTCGGAGACTGTAACCACCTATCTCACGGTCGTGAGACGTGGTTACAGCTGAAATTTTACCGCGATTTTGCTGGGAGCGGGTAAAATTTTTCATATTAGCACCCGCTCCCGGCGAAATCCTGCGGTTGTCCTTATGACAACGTTTTAACTATATATTCGGCTTAAAGTGACTCCATGGTTCACCTCCAGCCTCTTTACCTGTTCGTTGGGGGCCTATTGTTCCGCCCGAGTCGAGTCCCGGCAGTACAGTCTTCCTCAAGATACATTGCTACAGCCTTCCTCACGCAAGCAGTGAACCATGGATACGAATCATAGAGCAAGCAGTAGCAGGTGCAATTAGAAAGGGAGGCATTAGAAAGAGAAAGAAGAGACTGTGCTGAGCCAAGTAGTATTTAAATTTGAACAATTTTAAATTCAGACAGCTATGATTCCTGAAAAACAGTGAAGAACTGGGTAATATTAAAATTTGATCACTTTTAGATTCAGACCAACGCTATGATTCCTGAAAAATAAACATCAATAGACATAGCCACATGACATTCTCATATTTTGTACTTTCGATTACTTCAAATCTTACTCCATTTTTTATGTAAATAATTATTCTACCCGATCTTCTGTAAGACGTATTACATCTGACTGATTTGTACCCGTTTATTTGTAATTCATGATCTGCTACATCATCATAAACATGTGTTTCATTTAAAACCAATATCATTGGTTTCAAGTTTTTTATAACAATATCTTCTAGCTCATAATTTACTTATAAAACTTTGTACAAAAGAAAGCGTATTCAGAAAAAGGATTCTTCTTCCGATCTCTCCAGTAGCTTAGTGGTAGAGCACCTGACCGGCAAACAGTTGACCTGGCGTTCGAATCGCAGCGGAGGGAAAGGAGAAGATCTTTTTTTTTTTGATAAATTTAACTTGGATTTTTTTAAAAGTATAGCTCCATCCAGTCTGAAAAGACGTTAAAGATTTTCTGTATTAGAGGAGATAACTTTGATCGATATTTTAGATTTCCATTTTCACGGTGTGTGTAAAGATATCTCTTCTGATTGATCGTTATCATCTCCGATGATAATACAGATTCCTAGTAAATACGACTTGTATTGAAACATAACATCTTGCAAAAGAAAGCGTATTCAGAAAAAGGATTCTTCTTCCGATCTCTCCAGTAGCTTAGTGGTAGAGCATCTGACCGGCAATCAGTTGACCTGGCGTTCGAATCCCAGCGGAGCGAAAGGAGAAGATCTTTTTTCTGAATAAAAATTTAAAAAACTAACATCAAAATTTGTGTTTGAAAATTTGTTGGCAAGATTTAAAATAAAAAACACATTTGCTAACAAAAAAATCACCCGTTTAGATTCATTTTAGAATTTCTGTTACCTAACTTGAATCAAAACTAACGAAAACTGAACATTCGCGAAAGCCAGCAAAATTGCTTTCTTCAAAATTTTTAAACAAGTCTTTCATATGATAAACCCTTTACCAAAGTAACAAAAGTAACACGAGAACAAAAAAAAAACTGAAAATTTGAGAAAACCAAAAAAATATCTTTCTTGAAAATTGTTTGGCAACATTAAAATAAGACAACGCATTTCCTAAGAATAAAAGTTATTCTTTTCGATTCCTTACAGAGCTTTTGTTACATAACGTGTAAAAAAAGTAACAAAAAATCTCAATATTGGCGAAACGTACCAAACTTTCTTTCTTGAAAATTCCTCTCCCCATCAGTGGTATCTTTATAAAAATGAGGTAAATTTTCTCTTAGGACCAATTTGTATTAACTTCACCAGAAATAATCCACCTTTTGGTAGAACTAAAGAAAAGAATCCTCTTCAGAGTATTCATTGAACGAAAAACCAACCAAAAAATGTATAAAACATAAATTTCAATCATGGGACCACAAAGAGTACATTATTTTTTGAAAATCATGTAAAGTATAAATAATTTCTAACTTCTGTGACATTGATTGATTTTTTTTAAAAGTAGGTAAGAGGTCCTCATCAAAGTGAAACCTTGTCTGTTGCTTTCCTTGATGGAAAAACTACCCGCAAGATTTTTGAAACATAAATTTTAATCCATTTTCGAAAAGTTAGAAACACTTCTTCCTTTTCGCAAACTAATTAGGTTTGCATTAAAGGAAAATCTTTTCTGTGGATTTGATCTCGTTTTGAAAATGACCTTAAGGCCAGAAAGGTTTAAATTTTCCAATGATGTTAGAGGTCTAAATGTTGGTTTCGAAAATTTTATTTATTCTAAGCATTGATATGTTACATAAATTTTGTATGCATTAAAATTGTTTTTTTTGTTTGTTTAAGCTTCACTTCTGATTCGAAAGTAAGTCATATTAATTGTGGTACTGTATATGCGTGATAAAAAAAAATTTGACATTTATTTGTCAAAATTATGTTTGTTTGTTGCGTGTGTGTCTTGCACAAAGATGTTTCGTATCATTGCTGAGCTATGTAAAAAGCGCAGCAGGCAGATTTTTTATTATTAATTTTATTGTCTGTTACAGGATTTTTTAAACCGTTTTTAAGTTATTTTGTTCGCGTAATAAAAACAAGTATTTTCTACAATTCCTGGGTTTCATTCTCACTTTAACGCCTTATGGTAAAAATAACTGTTCAGGATAAACTAATTTTTAATTTTTTAATTTCGTATGCGCTTTTCTCCTTATTTTTAGGAAATAACGCATTACCTCTAATCAGATGATCGTGGAAACGGTCTTATTTCAACTACAATCTTATGCTTATCTGTTAAAAATAGTTAAAGTTACAGAAGATACGAACTATTCCAACTGCTTCTCATCTAACAAAAAAATCACTATTTGTAGTAGCATAATTGAAATTTTTGTTTAAAAGTTTTTTTGGGTAGTTTTTCCATCAAGGAACTCAACAGACAGGACTTCGGTTTCCAGCAGGAAAGTATGAGGTAGCGGTGTAATTGTGATACTGAGTTTTAATTATATTTGTGGTGAAATTTGAGGTGACTGGATTGTGGAAGTGTGTAGAAGGGTTTGTTCGTGAGAGATTGATTGAGAGGTTGAAAAGGGGGTGAGGATATTTTTGGGGATCAAGACAGATTTGTGTGGAAGTTGAAGTTAGGTTGGTTTGAGGTTTGTGACAGGGTGGGAGAACCGGGCTGGTCGTAGCAGAGCAGAGATAGAGACCCCAACTATAGAAGGCGGGATCACTTGAATTAGATTTATGGCTAGCGGAGCGATTACCAGCAAGGAAAAAAGGGATTTAGATCAGGAAGCTTTTAGTACAGCGAAAGAGGAGAACAAAGAAAGGAAGGCAAGAGGAAAGTATAGGAAAACGGTCGAAAATTTGAGATTGAGAGCGAACAGCGTGGGATCAATTGAGGGATTCATCAAAATTAAGAGAGGGGAGAGGGGAAGCAGTGAAGACAAGGATGATACAGGATCAAGCTTGAAAAATCCAAAAATGTTCAGATCGCCGCTGGTAAGACATAGTTTTGTACAAAAGGATGAGAGCAATAAGAGGACAGAAGGAAACAGAGCTGAGGCTAAAGATCCGATGGAAGAGGAAAGATTGAAAGAAACGCGCGAAATGATGATAGAAGTAATGGGGAGATATGAAGAAAAGGGGAGAGGAAATAAAGAAAGAAAGTTGGTGGAAATGGCTGAACTTAGGAAAGAAATGAGGAAATGGGAAGAAGGCAGGGAAAAGCTGGAGAAGAGGATGCAGACGTTGAAGCAAAAACTAGAAAAGCAGGAAGAACCTAATAAAAAGGTAGATGAATTGAAAGGTAGGGTAGAAAAATAGAAAGCACAAGCCGTGTGTTTGGAGATAGGGAGAGTGGGAATAAGGAGAAGGGAAGGTTGAGAAAAATAGAACCAAGAATAAAAAAGAAAGAGAGAAAAGAAAGAAAAAGAAAAATGGTGATAAAGGGTCTAAGATTAAAGGTGAAGGAGCTGAAGGAAGGAGTGGAGGAAGTACTAAAAAGGATAGATGCTAAGGTAGAGATAGAAGCTCGGAGAGAATAGAGGATGATTTGACATGGGTAGAAAGCAATATGCAGTATAAGTTAAGGAAAATAGAGGAAGAGGAAAGAAAAAAGGTAAGAAAGTGGATTAAGTATGGGTGAATACAGATAGAAGGTGTATGGTGAGATTGGGACGAGGGCAGGGAAGATTTAGTGAAAAATGAGCTGTCGGGAAACTAGGAGAGAAAGGAACGGGATATATAGAAATAAGAAATCGTAGGAAACAAAAAGAGACAAGAAACGAAAGTAGGGAAGATTGGAGGATATTCTACTGGAATATAGCAGGTTTGGGAAGAAAGGATAAGGAGTTTATAAGAAATTTGACACAATGGGATGCAGTAGTAATGATGGAGACGTGGCTAGATGAAAGGGGATGTGAAAGAGTAAGTGGACGATTACCAAGTGGTTACAAATAACAGGTTCAAAATGCAAAGAGGAAGAATAAAAAAGGTAGAGCAATGGGAGGAATGGTGATCGGAGTAAGGAACGAATGTTTAACAGAGAAGGATAAAAAAGAGATGAAAGAACAAAAAGAAGGATTAATAGTAGAAGAGATAAATATGGGAGGAAAGTGGTGGTAGATAGTGGAGGTTTATATGAACGGCGATATGCAGGAGAAATCAGAGGAGATGAGAGAACTGGTGGAAGAAAATAAACAAGAGATTAAGCTTATAATAGGAGGTGATTTTAATGCGAGAACAGGAGATAGAGGAGGAAGGGAATGGGGTGGAGAGTGAGGAAGAAAATCCAAAGACAAGATACTGAATGGGGAGGGAAAGAAATTGTTAAAGAGCCTAGGGGAGATGGGATGGTTTATCTTAAACGGAAATATAGAGGGAGATGAGGAAGGGGAATATACAAGCTCAGGAGGAGAAAGGGGAACGGTATTTGATTATGTGGTAGTGGACGACGGGGTAAGAGAAAAGGTTAAGAAACTAGAGGCAGGGGATTATATAGATTCGGAACGCTGTCCCATAATAGTTACGTTCGAGGGAGAAAAAAGGCATATTAATAAGGCTACAAAGAAAGCAAAATTAAAAACAGCAAGAAGAGGGGATTGGTCAATGGAAGGTAAAGAACAGTTTAAGGAAAAGATCAGGAATATCAAAATGGGAGAAGGAAATGTAAACTAGGAGATGGAAATAATGATAGGAGAAATAAAAAGAGTATTAGAGTGCACAAGCAAAAAAGAAGTTAGTGAAGGAGGGGATAGAAGTGGATGGGACGAGGAATGTAAACAGAAGAAGAAGAAAGTGAGAAGGGAATTATACTGAGTTGTGTGGTCGAAAAAAAAGAAGAAAATAAAAGGTTTGAAGAAGAGGTAGAGAAGGCTAGGAAGGAAGAAGAGGTTTGGAAGGTGGTAAATAGAGAGAAGAAGGAAAAGAGTAAACCAGGATACTGAGATGGTAGAATGTAAAAAATATTTTATGGAACTACTATGATGGATAGTGAGGAAAATTCGGAAAGGAGAAAAATATGATAGGCAAACAGATGAGGAGGAGGAGGACATTACAAGGGAAGAAATAGTCAAGGTTATAGGGATAATGAAGGATGGAAAGGCATCTGGTATTAGATGAGATTCCAAATGAAGTCTGGAAATATGGGGGGACAGAATTAAAGGAATGGGTCTGGATAATGTGCAATAGAGTATGAAGAGGAGAAGGGTGGCCAGAGTTGTGGAAGGAGTAATGTTACCCATAGTGAAGAAAGGCAAAAGGGAGAAGATAAAGATTATAGATGATTGACACTTATGCCAATATTCTATAAAGTGTACGTGACTGTTTTATCGGAGAGGTTAAAGAATTAAGTTGATGAAAAAAAGATAGAGTCACCGAATCAGACAGGGTTTAGAAAAGGGATGAGGGTGATTGACAACATATATATTCTGAACTATCTAGTAAATAAGAGGATTAAAATAGAGAAAGAGGCAATTATAGTAATGTTCGTCGACTTAAAGGCGGGGTTTGACTCATTAGACCGAGACGAGATAGAAGAAGTTATGGTGAAAAAGGAGATACGAGAGGGATTAATAAAGAGAGTATCGAAATTTTTTAGAGAGACAAAAAGCAGGGTTAAGGTAGGAGAGCAAGCAGGAGATAGTTTCTGGTTGGTTCTGAGGAAAAGGATGGGGAAGAGTTAAGATAGGGAACGAAATAGTATATTATGCACCCAGGGGGTGACGAGGGGCTTTTTCGACGAGTGTATCGAAAAAGTATCGCATACGATATTTTTTATAACAAATGGATGATTTCAGAAATTTCTCAAAATAAATGAAAATTTTCAGTCGTTTATGGTAATTTTACAGGTGAATATCGTAACTCACCATAAATTACCCAAAATTCATTTTCGAAAATGTTCGGTAATTCACGGTAATTTTACCGGTAAATTTCGTAACTTGCCATAAATTACCCAAAATTCATTTTTTTTAATTTCCATAAATTTCCGGATGAAAATTTTCGGTAATTTACGGTAATTTGATGAGTTATATATGGTAACTTTCCATAAATAACCGCAAAATTCTATTATGTGCAACGAAAATTTCCTGACAGTTTTTACGGTGAGTGGACTGATAAACGTCAAATGCGAGCTCATAGATGTATAATTTTCATTGTTCACCTCTGACGTCACTTTTCAGTCCCTAAGGAGTAAAAAGTAGAGCTTAGCCCTGCTTTATAGGGTGTATATATTTGGGATATACCTTGCAAACAAATGGAGATCATAAAGCTTATATAAGAGAAAGGATGAAAAAAGCATCAGGGGTAATGAAACAGATATGGGGAATAGGAAAAAGAAGGTTAAAAAAATTGCAGAAGTAGAACGTGGTCATTTGATAGGCTGGTACGGCCGATATTAGGTTATGGAGCAGAGATATGGGGATGGAAACAAAGGGAAGAGATTGAGAGTTTACAAGAAAGTTATATATTGTGGACGCTAGGGGTAGACTGTAGGATTCCGGGATATATGTTGTGAGAAGAAGCGCAAAGGGATAAATTAAGTATTAGAGCGGGAAAGAGGGCATGGAAATTTGAGACGAAGCTAAGGGAGGGAAAGGGAGGGGAGTTAACGAGAAATTGTTTGATAAATTAACGAGATGGGAAGAATAAAGGAGGGAGTCCTTTAATTCTAGAGATATTGAAGACGGGACTGGGGTAAACTTCGAAGAATTGGAAAAAATGGAGAGGGAAAGACAATTAATAACAAGATGGGGAATGATTGAGGAATAAAAATTTAATAAATGGTACAAGATGATAAAAAGGAGGGAGTACGAAAGTATTTAGGAATGGGGTGGAGAGAGAGAAGATGGACCAGAATAGCAAGAGTCAGATTGGAAACCGAGGTAAGGGAAGGAATGTATTGGGAAAAGAAAGAGAACAGAAAGTGCAGAATCTTTGAATGGGAAGAGAAAACATGGGAGCATGTATGGGAAGGATGTAGGAGATGAATGGAAGATACAGGGAGCTGGCAAGATAATGTGGTAAAGATTCTAGGGGAGAATGGATTGGGGGAAGAGAAGATGAAGGAGTTGGAGGGGACTAGAGGAGCGAATGAGAAAGAATGAAAGAATGAATGTGAAAAAATTGCAAAATGGAGGTACAATAGAAGTGAGAGAGAGAAAGGAAACGGAAGTCGCTCAGATTAGAAGCGTCAAGCGGATCAAGAATTTCCCTTTCGGAAAAGGTAACTCGGCATATTCAATCCTATATTAGTAAAGAAAAATGGCCCCAAGTATTTTTAAAAAATTCGAAAAAATTACTGAGATATTGGACTTTGAAATTTTTGGTAACTTTTTTTCATAGTACTATATCTTGGGGTTTAATAAATCGATTTTACTTTTTAAGGTCTGACACTGTTTGTAATGGCATTTAAATTTAAGCAAAAAAATGTCCATAAAGAAAAAAAAAGTTTTTGACATTTTTTTGAAAACTAAAAAAACTAAAATCGTGTTTTTGAAAATACTTGTTTTTGAATGGTTTATTTTTTTATCGAAGAAAGCCAAAAATGTGCTTTACCAGTCCTGTAAGTTTTATCTTGGGACTGCCAGTGGTTTGCGATAAAAAATAAATAAATCTTAGGGTCTTACACGATGAAGCGAAGCATCGTGGTTAGAAGTGCGCGGGTGTAGAACATTGTGTGACTGTTCAGATATCTTAAATAATGCTTTGAATCTCAGACATTGATTTATAAAATTTTGAAGTCGAGATAAAAACCTTTTTAGCAACAGTTTTTTTTTTTGTTAAAATATTTCTTTGCATAATTGAATAAGTAAGAGCGACATATGAACGAATAATGTAAGTATGTTAAAATTCTTTGATTCTAGAATCAAAGAATGCATTATTTGGTAAGACGAACCTTGCACCTTGACGAACTTGGTCTTTACTTCTATCCTAGATATGGAAATTACAGCATGTATTTGTTGTGTAACCTCAATAATAGAATTTTTAAATCTTTCACTTAAAAACACTTCTTCTGCATTGTTATTGCAGAATTCCACATTAATGTCTTTAAAGTGTGTTTTAACCAAGTCGTACATTTTTCTAGCATTAGTAATCTGATTGTCGTATGCACGCTGAAGGTTCGTTTTAGCAGCCGCTATTTTAGGAATGCCACTAATATCATCACAAGGCCCTTTGCCATGTGTAGTTGCATGAAAGTTCCAGTCTGCTTTACATCCAAAATCTTTAAAAATATAGGACTGTATACGCCGAGTTACAGCCAAATCCCTTTCCAAGTGGAAAATTCTTGATCCGCTTGACATGGACTCCACCTAATACGATTGATGTACATCTGTATCAAAGAAAGCTAATATCTTACTTACGAAAGCAATAGGAATTACTGTGGACTTTGTAATATACAATTCAGATGGTTCAGCATCACAGTACAAAAGTCGTAAGAACTTTGTCAAGTTAACACTCCACGAGCCAGATTTTTTATGTAAAGCAGAATGGAACTTTCATGCATCTGCACATGGCAAAGGGCATTGTGATGGTATTAGTGGCATTCTTGAAAGAGCGGCTGCTAAAACAAATCTTCAGCGTGCATACGACAATCAGATTACTAATACTAGAAAAATGTACGACTGGGTTAAAACACACTTCAAAGACATTCATGTGGAATTCTGCAATAACAATGCAGACGAAGCGTTTTTAAGTGAAGGATTGAACAATAACTCAGAGAAATGTCGTCTTATGACAAAAGGATGTTTCTTGACGTAAATAGAATTTCCTCTTAAATGTAAGGTCAAGAGTATTTTCATTTGCCTCAACAGGAATCCTTTTGCGGCAAAAATTATCCTTATGCAACTAACTTCACCTAACCTTGCAGCCAAATAATTCTGCTTGTGTAAAAAATATATTTATGCGGTTCAAAACAAAACAGACAAGACACATTGTTCGGAATAGCAGGAAAGCCTGCCAAAATTTAAAAAAGTCGATATTTTTTGCGTAAAACCATTAACGGTATTCTATAAACAATTAATATCTACATCAAATGCCGAAAGGATTGGGCCCTGTCTTACGCACGTGGGCTTTGAGAGGGCCCTAAAGATGGCCTGCTCCCATACATGCCCGAGACGTGTCGAAGCATCAAATTATACGCTCGGTTTCAAGTGCTCTAAATTTGGTTCTAAGTGCGCGATTTCATTGACAACATATGGAGAGAGTTGTTGAACGTTCGTATGATAAAATTTCAATACAAGTTGTATTTTATTAATGCATGAAGTATTATAGTAGTGACCTTAAAGTTTTCTTGTCAGAAATTTTTAGCAAACCAAAAGTTTATTAAAAAACATGATCTCAAAAAAAGCTCCGAGCTGCTCCGCTATGATCCCTATTAAAATACCAAGTCAAAGTCAGGAGATTGAAAAAATAAAAAATTTTGCTGCGCCTAACTGCGACTTTCGTTTTAAACACGTTTTCAAGACATGTGTACGCGCATGGTGATTAGGCGAAGTAAGAGCCCAAACTAGTAAAAAATAAAGTCGCTGGTCAGTTTTTTCAAATTTGGTTCGCCAATTTGTGGCGGCCATTTTGTTTTTGACAATTTTGACCTCAAATTCGAATATCTTGGCAGCGAGAACCCCCTGACGACTACTTTTCGCGAACGTAAAGTCAGTTTTTTAAAATTGGTCCGCCATTTTGTTTTTGACCATTTTTACCTCAAATTTAAATTTCTTGACAAGGAAAACATAAGGGTGCTGAATTTCAAGAAATTTTGTTCACTATTTGAATTTTGGCTAACTTTTCGGGTATTTCCGACCACTGTGCAAGAGGACGATGCTTTTGTTTCAAGGCAACGTTTTCTTTGAGTGAATTCTGTTACAATTGAGGGTGCACAACACAACTTCTAGGACAGAAGTAAAGACAAAGATTTTTTATAATTCCAAAGAGTTTAACATAGTACCCGTATTTAAAAACCGGAGCAAAATACATAAAATGTGCAAGGTTCGTCGTACCTAGTGTTGCCGTCGAGCGAGGCCTCGACGTTTTCGAGACAAGACAAGACGAGCCTTACCTGCCGTCTTGAATTGATCGTCTTGGGTCTTCCTTGAAAATGCCGAGGCCTCGAAATGCGAGGCCTTGCCTTGGGCTTGTCTTGACGCCTTGAGTTTGCACTGCTAGATGTGGCAACACCAGCATTGAATGAAAATACCGTATTCTGAGGCTCCAGCCTCCCTGACCCTTCTCAGGGTTGACCGAAAATCCCGTAATCTGAGACGCCAGCCTTCCCGGTTCTTCTCAGCAGGGGTATTTTCTGTAAGCTGGACGAAAATACGAATCCAATTTTTTTTTTTAATTTTTGAGTTACCGATATGTAAATATAATATTCGGAATTTGCAAGTTTTCACGATTTCCTGGATATGTAATTTATCCAAAAAAGTCGAAAAATTGAATACGCTTAATGTATGAAGCAGTCCGAAACCGTCTCAAATGAAACAGCTTCTAGTTTTACGCTTTAAGTCGCAGAATTCTCGAGAGCCAAATACGATTTTTTTGTATGAAATTAGGCCCTACATATTTTTTCGTGTTTCCAAAAAAAAAATTCCCAAGAAGTTATGCGCATTTTAATTTTGTGCTTTGTATTTAAAAAGACCCAAAATATTTTCTTTAAGCATCTATAACTTTTGATCTAATGCAGACATTTCTCGTGTTTTTGTCATTATAATTGAATTTACAGTCTTCTTTCATAATCCACCGGAAAAATGTGAAAAGTTTTAAAATTAATACAATGGCGGCGGTTTATTCTGAAAAAATTAAAAGTCGATTTTCTTAAAAAATTTCTTAAAAAATCTTCCCTTATACTGTTATGCGGTTTAAATCAATGTGGTGGCCAGGAGAACGTTTTCATACAATATAATTTTATACATTTTTTTTAAGCAACGACAGACGAGAAAAATGTTAAGATAAAAGTTTGCGAGTTCCAAAAAGTTCTATGAAAAATAACTATTGTTCTTTTGTGACATCTTTCACGGAGAAAAAGGTCTAGTTGGGCCAACTAGATGAATCTAGTTACGCGCGTCTAGTAAATTTAAGGCAGAAGTTTCGTTACTCTTACTCGATGTCTTGTAAGTAGTCTAGTAGATTTAACCGATACGTCGTGTTATGGCAAATAGTGTCCATAACTAGACATCTATAGTAGCGTGTTGCCCCCCACTACTCTTTTACTCCCTTCATTGCTCCCTCCTACACCCTTTACCGACACTTTCCCTCCCTCTAGCCTGCTTCCTAATTTTCGGAGTCGTCACCTCCAGTTTCTTCTAGCCTCTTGCATTTCTGTGTCCCGTGCGTTATTCCGACCATTTTCAGAGTTGCAAGAAGCGAGAAGCGACGTGTTTTTATTTTTGTTTCTATTTGCGTGTATTAAAATAAGTGAATTCCGTGACGATACAGTGGATAATCTGTTGAACTTGTGGAACCTTGTCTCTTACAAGGCTATATTTCAAGAAACGTAAACTGTATTTTTCTTCAGTGTAGCCGCCATGTTGTTCTCAAGATAATGCTTCAGGCCGTGCGATTTCTTAGAGTAATATAAAATCATACCTTTGGCCAGTGTTTAATAAACGAACTTCATTTTTATTGTGCTGTCTAAATTTTGAAACCTATCTTAAAGATCCTGAAAACATACTTATTTTCCTAAAAAAAACTATTTCCCAATACTGTACATCACGGAGATGTAAGCCTAACTCAAAGTTTGCTTACTTTTACTAGACAGCTAGTTAGCACTACTAGCAATGGAAATATTCGCCTTACTAGATGTCTGGTAACTTATACCAGATGTCTTGTAATTCTAACTAGACAGAGTTTAACTAGACTGTCCGGCGTGTTTAACTAGACAGCGTGTTGGTTCATATTTTACTAGACTGTCTAGTACGGCTAACCAGCATCCTTGTTACCCTAACTAGACCTTTTTCTCCGTGTTCATTTTGTACGATAAAAATTCAAAAACTACATTTTAATGGAAAAATATTCTCCTGGCATTCAAAAATGACTCAGCCGGCTCAAAACTAAAGCGATATCTTCCTTGTATAAGCTGAAATTGTAAAAAGAATATGGGAAAAAATAAAAGAGGTTGGGGTTTTCCATAAAATCTTTTTTAACTTCTTTCAAGTTTTAAAAACATGAGAAAAAACATTTTTCGGAACACCCCACTTTTTTTATCCTTAAAACTATTGTTTGAAAGGTTCTCCTAATAGATAATGGAAGAAACGCATCCTGTCAAATGTATGCAGGCTAAACTATTTTTTGAGGCAGAAGCATCCTACTCCTTAAATCGAAACAAAGGACATTATTTAATATTATGAAATTGCCGACTACTTATGAAAAATGTTTACTCGTGTAATAGAAAACCGCCTACGATGAAGGGTTTCGTAACCTATTAGGACGTTAATTTAAGTCGTAACAGAATCTCCAAACAAAAAATTTTGCAATTTCATACAAAAAAATGGTTTGAAAAAAAAATGTATTGAAACAAAAATTTAATGAAAAGAAATTGTTCAAAAAAAACTTTATTAACAAAGAATTAGGTGAAAAAATTGTTTGGAAAAAAACTTTATGAAGGAAAAATTTTTTTTTATTAAAAAAAAATTAAAAAACTTTTTTAAAAATTATTATTAATTATAATTATTCAAACAAATATTATTTTTAAGTTTTAATTGTTACTAATTATAATTTTGTATTGCAAATTGTTTCTTAAATATTTAAGTACAGTATTTAACTATCACTACTACATTGAGATTGGTGTTATTACTTGCATCCAAATTCATCCTATGAGAGCTTTAATTTATTATCCCTTCCCAGGTGGTCGGAAAATATCCATATCTGCTGGAGGAAACTCAAGCCTCCAAGACGAGGCCTCGCTTTTCAAGGCTTTGAAATGTGTCCGCCTTGCTTTGCCTCGAAACGCGAGGCCTCGAGCTATCCTTCCTTGCGTTCCTCGACCTGTTCCTTGCCATTCCTCGTCTCGAACGGCACTCGTACCAAATAATGCATCCTTTGATTCTGGAATCAAAGAATTTTAACATGCTCACATTATTCGTCCATATGTCGCTCTTACTTATTTAATTATTTAAAAAAATACTTTAACAATGAAAATTGTTGCTAAAAAGGTTTTCAACTTGACATCAAAATTTTATAAATCGATGTCTGACATTGAAAGCATTATTTAAGGTGTCTGAACAGTCACACAATGTTCTACACCCGCGCACTTCTAATCACGACGCTTCGCTTCATCGTGTAAGACCCTAAGATTCATTTATTTTTTATCGCAAACCACTGGCAGTCCCAAGATAAAACTTACAGGACTGGTAAAGCACATTTTAGGCTTTCTTCGATAAAAAATTAAACCATTCAAGAACAAGTATTTTCAAAAACACGATTTTAGTTTTTAAAAAAAAGTCAAAAGCTTTTTTTTCTTTATGGACATTTTTTTGTTCAAATTTAAATGCCATTAGAAACAATTTCAGACCTTAGAAATTTAAATCGGTTAATTAAAACCAAAGATTTTTTTTCGAATTTTTTAAAAATACTTGGGGGTATTTGGCTTTACTAATATGTAGGACTGCATACGCTGAGTTATAGTCAAATCCATTTCCGAGATGAAAACTCTGGATCCGCTTGACATGGACTCCACCAATAGCATAAGTAGATTAAGATGCGGTTGCGTTCTAGCTCTGTTTCTCTCTCTCTCCCGCTTTCACTCTCGCTTTCGATAGCTCACTCACTCGTTCGCTAACACGTCCCAAATTGCGCTATCGTAAAAAATAGAAATAAGGATCTAGATATAAGATTTTATGTAAATATTTGTAAATATCTGTAAATAGTAATGCTAAGATATTATCAAATATGTAGACGAAAGTATTGTAAGAAATGGAGGTCATGTAAACCCTTAGGGGAAACATTATGAATAAAGAAGAACTCAACAGACGAGGTTTCGCTTTGACGAGAACCTCTTATCTATTTTTTTTTAAATCAATAATTGTTACAGAAGTTAGTAATTATTTTCACTTAATAATTTAAAAAAAAAAAAATGCACTGTTCATGTTGGCATCATTGAAATTCATGTTTCAGAAGTTTTTTTGGGTTGTTTTTCCATCAAGTAACGAAACAGACAAGGTTTCACTTTGACGAGAATCTCCTATCTATTGTTTTTAAATCAATCAATGTTATAGAACTTAGCAATTATTTAAATTTCATGATTTTCAAAGAACAATGCACTGTTTGTGCTGGCATGATTGAAATTTATGTTTCAGAATTTTTCTGGATAGTTTTCCCATCAAGGAACTCAACAAACAAGGTTGCACTTTCTCGAGAACCTCTTTTTTTAAATCAATAAATGTCACAGCAGTTCGAAATTATGTACACTTTTAATGGTTTAAAAAAAATAATGCACTACTTCATAATTTTCAAAAAATAATGCACTATTTATGGTAGCATCATTGAAATTCATGTTTTAGAGGTTTATTTTGTCGTTTTTCCATTAAGTAACGCAAAAGACAAGGTTTCACTGTGACGAGAACCCCTTATCTATGTTTTAAAATCAATAAATGTCACAGCAGATCGAAATTATTTACACTTTTCATGATTTAAAAAAAATAATGCACCATTTGTGGCATGATTGGAATTTATGTTTCAAAAAATTTTTGGGTAATTTTTCCATCGACGAACGCAACAGGGAAGCTTTTGCTTTGACGAGAACCTCTGAGCCATTTCAAACTAATCAATAAATGTCACAGAAGTTAGAAAGTGTTGCCGTATAGGAATAATGCATAATGGGAATTTATGTTTGTAAACTTTTTTGGGTAGTTTTTCGAGCAAAGCATCGAGCAGATAAGGATATACTTTGACGTAGAACTGTCATCCATTTTTCTCAAATAAATAAATGTCACAGAAGTTAGGTATTCTTTCAACTTTTCATCAAATTCAAGAAATAATGCACTACTTGCGGTGGCATGCTTTGAATTACAAGATTTTGGGATAGTTTTTCAAGCAAAGTATCGAACAGACAAGGTTTCACTTTGATGACAAACTCTAGTATATTTTTAAAAAGTGGGCAAATGTGAGGAAAGTTATCAATTAGTGAAATTTCTCCTCGCGTTCAAAAAATACTACAACCGGTCGCATAATTTAAATTTACGTTTCAAACGCTTTTTGGGTAGTTTTTCTATGCAGGAATGAAATTGACAAAGTTTCACTTTGGCGAGAACCTCTTATCTATTTTTTAAAACTTGACAAATGGCAAAATGTCACAGAATTGACTAAAGCATTTTAAAGTCTCTAGATTTTCAGGCAATAATGCACTAATTCCGGTTGCATGATTAAGTTTCCTGTTTTCAAAGCTTTTTCGGTATCTTTTGACCAAAATGTGTTAAGATGTTAACTTTGTTTTATTTTTCCTTAATTCTACGAAAGGGATGAATTATTTTTTATCAAATTATTAACTAATAAGGTACTTTTATCATGTTTGTTAGAAAGACTTTTCGTTGGCAATTCGTATTGTAGGTATTGACTTTTGCTCGCTATGTTTGAACCACTGAGATTTTACTGGTGAAGTACTTGAACGAGATACAAAATGGGTGTTAAGTAGTAAATTGACTTATTTTCTGGAAAATACTACTGATGGGCAAAGGACTTTTTAAGAAAGAAAGTATGCTATGTTTTGCGAAGCTTCACTTTTTTGTTAGCTTTGTTACAAGTTATGTGACAGAAATTCTAAGAGGAATGGAAAAGGGTGACTTTTGTACGTAGAAAGGGTGTTCTGTTATTTTAATCTTGCCAACAGATTTTCAGGAAAAAAATTTTGGTGGATTTCTCGAATTTGTAGTTTTTTTGTTACTTCTGTTACAAGCTATGTTACAGAAATTCTAAAATAAACTGAAAAGAGTAACTTTTCTTGTTGGTAAAGTTGTTATCTTATGTTATTCTTGCTTACAAATTTTGAAGAAACCAAGTTAGCTGATTTTCGCAAATGTTCAGTCTGCTGTTAGTTTTGTTACAAGTTATGTAACAGAATGTGCTGGGTTTCGCGAGGTTTGCGATTTTTTGTTTCTTTTGTTACAAGTTAGGTAAAAGAAATTCTGAGATGAATCGAAAAGGTTGATTTTCGTTGTTGAAAAATTCGTTTTATTATCTAAATCTTCGTAACGAATTTTCCAGAAAATTTTTTTCTAGGTTACGTAAATGTTCAGTATTTTTGTTAGTCCTGTTACAAGTTGCGTAACAGAAATTCTGAGAGGAATTGAAAAGGGTGACTTTTGTTGTTAGAAAATGTGTTTTGGTACTTCAATCTTGGTCACGAATTTTTAACAAAGCAAGTTTGCTGGGTTTCGTGAATGTTCAGGTTTTTGTTACTTTTGTTACAAGTTATGTACATAAATTCCGAGAGGAATGGAAAAAGGTGACTTTTGTAGGTAGAAAAGGTGTTCTGTTATTTTAATCTTGCTAACAGATTTTCAAGTAAAAAGTGTTGGTGGTGTTAGTAGTTTAAAAAAAATGTACGCAGCGTGTGAACTGAGCATTATGATGAGAATGCGTGTGGAGGTGGTACAAGATGTAAAAGAGGGGTCGAGTGGCCGAAGGACGGGGATGAGGAGGCTTTTAGAATAAACCAGTTGACGAGTTCGGAAATACGAAGTGCGAGAGTTTTTATTTGCCAAACCCGAGACACTATATTGAGATAAAGTCTAGAGAGAGAAAGTTGGTATTAAAGATTAAATATAAAACTTTTCTAATACTCTAAGTGTGGGGTAACGGATCTGTTTCCCTTCCCATTGTGCCGTGAGTGCCAAAAACCTGAAACAAAGACCTGAGACTGATTCACAAATCAGCTCTAGAAGTGTACGAGACACAAATTTTCCTAGTGCTACACAGATACCAGTCTGTTACTGAAAATTCTGGTTTCCACGGAACGAGACCTGGAAGCACAGATTTTCACAAAACCACCGTCAACGGGAGAGACGCTCTTGAGACGGAAGAATAAATGACCGAGGTCCCCCCCCCCCCCCAAGTTTTCCACCAGTTCCTGATGAGGTGCTGGGACGAAGTTTTCTTCTGCGAAGGCGAACTGCGGCGAAGTCTGCAAAGGAAAAGAGATTGCGAAATTGGGGTTGTCGCCATTCCAAGCCGACCTGAAATGCTTTTCGGCAGCCATGATGGATCAAAACGGCGTGAGACGAGAAGGACCGATCGACGAGTTCGAGCGATTTCAACGAGGTTTTTACAATCAGGAAGCAAGAAGAGGAGGTTGTTCTACTCCATTTCGAGGTAACCAATCCGCACGACATAATGTTAATGATTTGCGTCAATCTTTTGTAAACGAGTCTGCGCGATTAAATGTATTTGAAAATTCGCGATTTGATATGACAGGTAGCCAATATGGCGCCGACGGGACCTTAGTGAACGAGTCACTCTTAAGTCCAAGCCGAAATGTTCCGAATGCGCGTAACGTTACACGGAGGCAAGTATGCAACAACCACCGGTCTTGCCACAAAATATAAATGATTCAGAGCCGGTAAATCTGGTTAGTGACAGACCACAATTTAATCCTAGAAATCCACCGCCCGGTTTCGTGTTTCCCGTCCGAGAATCGACAGCTAACAATGTACCTCCGCCGTCAGCAAGCAGTCCCGCGAGCTACGATCAACTTCTTGCGTTAATGCTCCAAGTGATGCAGCAAAATATGACGTTAACGCAACAGTTGGCCGAAAATCAAGGGTCACAAAGCGAATTTCACATTATGCCTGATTTCTCGAAAACTATCGAAAGTTTCAATGGGGAACAAGGACCTCAGGAAGCCAAATTGTGGCTCGAGTAAGTTAAAACGGCAGCTTGTGTAAATAAGTGGCCGGAATCGTTCTTAATCCAAACTATTAAATGTAATTTGACAGGGGCTGCGCGAGCATGGATTTTGAGTCGTCAAAAGGAACTTAAGAGCTGGAATTTGCTTCGAGAAGCATTTTGTAAAAACATCATGCGTGAAATCGATATAGCAGAAGCCTTTATTAAAATGCAAAATCGTGTACAGAACCCGGACGAGACTTTGGCTTCGTACTATCATAATACAGTAAAGCTTTGTAAAAACCTGCCTCTAACTTTCCCTCAAGTAAAAGAACAAATATTGTCAGGGTTAAAGTCACGTGAACTAATGATAAGTGCATCAGCTGCACCACATAATATATATTATATATTATTTTGGCCGATCTAGAGAGATTAGACAGGACGGTTAAAAATTATTATAAAAATAATACGCGTACCGATAAAAGCGTAAAGTCAAGAACGGAAAATAATACGAAAAACGAGAATAATAACGCGAAAACGGCATATAGTTTCGCGAAAAACAAAGATAACCGCCCAAAACAAAATGGGATTACGTCGGATAAAAATAACCGCAACGATAGTCAGAGTGAACTAAAGTGTTTTAATTGCCAAAAGTTCGGACACATTTCACGCGAGTGTCCTGAACCGAGACGCGAACCGTATTGCACTAAGTGTAATAAAAAGGGTCACGGAACTCGTAACTGTTCACAACCTCTACCCTTAGAAAACTCAATTGTGAATACAGTTGATAATGCGGTTAACGAGACATCGCGTAAATATATTAAAACGGTAAAAATAAATGGAAAAACTATAGAAGCTCTAATAGACGCAGGAAGTGCAGTATGCGCACTTAAGGCTACAACAGTCTTGCGAGAAGGGTTCGACATGGAACGCAAATCGAGTGAACTCAGGGGATTCGGTGCAGAAGGAAACTTTGTCAAGTCCGTAGGTATGGTTATTGGAGACATCAAGGTTGATGACGTAAAGTGCCAGGATATTCCCCTTCGCGTTGTTCCGGATAACGTACAATTATGGGACGCGATCATAGGACGTACATTTACGGAACAACCAAATGTTACGTATTTGAAGGTAGATGATCTCCTCATCTTCTAAGATCTAGCTAGCACCGACATACTTAAGATTGCGTTGAACGAAGTCGAGGTCCTGAGACGTGCACCAACTAGAATAAATGAAGAGTTGCAACCCACGTCAATGAATTTTCTACAAGTAAACGTAGGAAGAAACGAAATGACTCTTTGGAGTCATGAATACGAGTAATGACCCAATAAAATTACGTCAAGGTACACCAATCGGAGATTCAATTCTTCAAATTGAAAACGTGCCCGAGTTGACCCCGCGAAAGAACCCGGTGACGGCGAACGAGGTAATTACCGGTGATAATGTTACCGAATCTCAACGTAAGTCGTTGATCGTGATGCTGAATTAGTGTCGGCATTGTGTTGCGCAACACCTAAACGAATTAGGTCATACGAAATTAATTGAGATGGACATTGTAGAGAAGCCAGGATCCGTGCCTGTGTGCTCGAAACCCTACCGCGCGACACGCGAAGAGCGCGGAACCATTAAGGAAGTAGTAGACAGTTGGAAAGAAGCTGGAATTGTAACCGAGGCGACATCCCCATACGCGAGTCCCGTTTTGCTAATACGAAGGAAAAACGGAAAACCAAGGCTAGTTGTTGACTTCAGACGGTTAAATTGCCAGACTCAGAGGATCCAGTACCCTCTACCTAATATAGATGAGTATCTTGAGGCCATAGCTGGGACTAAAATATTTGCGACCTTAGATTTGGCAAACGGCTATCTACACCTTCCTCTCAAACCGGAAGCGCGACATCAGACCGCGTTTATTACTCCGGATTGTACGGGCGAGTTCACCCGTGCAGTGTTCGGTCTCATGAACGTCCCGTATTACTTCTCTAAACTAATGGAGCTATTTTTAGGTCGGTTTAGAAATAAGATTCTTTTACTGTACCTCGATGATATTCTCATTTTTGGTGAAAATTGGGAAGAACTCTTGGAAAGACTAAAATTAGTGTTAGATGCAATGTTGAAAGCTGTATTAACGTTAAATCTTGAAAAATGTCGTTTCGGACTTCAGAAAATAGAGTTCTTAGGTTTTCAAATTAGCTCCAAAGGAGTCGAACCGAGTGAGGGTAAAGCTCGTGCGATAGAGGAGTTCCAGGTACCGCGTGACGTCCCTGCGGTGCGACGTTTCCTGGGGCTAACGAGTTTCTTTCGTCGTTTTGTACCAAGCTTTTCAAAAATAGCTGCACCATTAACTAGTCTAACACGGAAGAATGCGACCTTCAAATGGGCTAGGAACCAAGATGACGCGTTTTGCGAATTAAAACGACTTTTAACTACAAAACCAATATTACGAGTCTACTCCCCAAAGGTTAAGATAACCGTGTTGCATACGGATGCTAGCTCTTTAGGTCTCGGAGCTATGCTCCTACAGGGAGACAATCCACAGGATCTGAGGCTAGTTTACGCAATTAGCCGACGAACAACGGACGTCGAATTGCATTATCCCTGGAGCAAACTGGAGCTTCTCGCAGTAGTATGGGAATGTGAGCGATTGCGCTCGTTCTTGCTACCTTTAAAGTGCACCGTGGTGACCGATTGTCAAGCCTTCCTTAGAATAAACCAGTTGACGAGTTCGGAAGTGCGAAGTGCGAGAGTTTGTATTTGCCAAACCCGAGATACTATATTGAGATAAAGTCTAGAGAGAGAAAGTTGGTAGTAAAGATTAAATATAAATTTTTTTTTAATATTCTAAGTGTGGGGTTATAAAAATGTGCTATGTGTATGTGACTCTAAAACCAAGTATCCCCAAGTTTCGTGATGGGCGTATAATTTAAGTGACTACGAATTTACGATAAGACACCGTAAAGGAGACCAAATGAAGCACGCGGATGCACTTTCCCGAGCTCCTATATTCGAGGAAAACGCGCAGAATTACGAAAAGGTAGAAGTATTCGCGATAACACCAAGGGAAGACGAAATTCTCTTACACCAAAGGTCGGATGAAAGACTAAAGCGATTGATCCAAATCCTCAAGAAACCGGATAAGGACAAGACAAAAGACGAACGCGGCGCGATACGCGACTACCAGTTAGAAGGGGGTTTACTATATCGAGTAGACAAGCGTGACAACAGGGAAGTTCGATTATATGGCATTCCGGCATCCATGCGAAAAGCGTTAACCTGAAAACCTGGAAATCTCCTTCAATTTTTCACGAGAACCTTGAATTAAAATTTTGTTTTGCTTCTAAAACAGTTGTTTCATTGAAATGCGAAGAGTAATTTAAATCTTTCATACTGTTATGAAAGAATCATCTCGTTTAAAAGAAATCATTCAACTGAAAAGTTTTCAAAAGGATACAAAATATTTTTAAAGGTTTCAAAAGATTTAAAGGATTGCAGTTATTTAAAAAAGGATACAGTATACCAGATTACAGAGATTTCAAAACATTTCGAAATGTTGCAAAACATTTTAGAAGGCTTCACAAAGATTTCAAATAATTCAGTGATTTGAACGAATACAAAAGATTTCACAGAGATTTCAAGGATTTTAAAGATTCAAAAAAGGCGTGTACATTAAATTTAAAAAATTGCACAAAAATTTCTTAAATATTTCGAAGATTTCGTAAAGGTTTCAAGGATTTCAAAAATTTGAAAAAGGCGTGTACACCAGATTTCAAAGCATTTCAAAGATTTGAAACGATTTCAAATTTTTTTAGAGGATTTCATAAGATTTCAAATATTTTAATGATTTCAAATTAGTACAAAATATTTCACAAATATCTCAAAGATTTCTTAAAGATTTAAAAAGAATACAGGAATTTCAAAGATTTCAAAAAAGGTACAGTACACTAGATTTCAAACATTTTAAACAAATAAAAAATTTTCTAGAAGATTTTACAGAGATTAAAAATATTCCAGTGATTTCAAGACAATACAAAAGATTTCACAAATATTTCAAAGATTTTATAAGGATTTCAAAAGATTTCAAGAATTTTAAAGATTTCAACAAGGGCGCAGTACACCAGATTTCAAAGTTTTCTAAACATTTGAATGACTTTAAACGATTTCTACTTTTTTTAAGATTTCACAAAGATTTTGTGATTTCAAACGAATACAAAAGATTTCAGAAAAATTTCATAAGGATTTCAAAATATTTCAAGAATTTCAAAGATTTTAAATGATTTCAAATTTTTTTGGAATATTTCAAAAGATTTCACAAAGATTTCAAATATTCCCCTCATTTCAATCGAATAAAAAAGATTTCAGAAAGATTTTTCAAATATTCCAAAGAAGTCATAGAGATTTCAAAAGATTTTAAGAATTTCAAACATTTCAGAAAGGGTAAAACACCAAATTTTAAAGGTTTCAAAAAATTTCAAAGATTTTAAACGATTTTAATTTTTTTTTCAAGATTTCACAAAGATTAAGAATATTCCAGTGATTTCAAAAGAATACAAAAGATTTCAAAAATATTTCGAAGAATTCATAAGGATTTCAAAAGATTTCACGAATTTTAAAGATTTCAACAGATTTCCAATTTTCAACAAAAAAAAAAAAAGATTTTAAACGATTTCAATTTTTTTTTTAAAGATCTCAAAGATTTCAAATATTCCAGTGATTTCAAACAAATACAAAAGATTTCAGAAATATTGCATAGATTTCATAAAGATTTAAAAAATGTTCACAAAGATTTCAGAGATTTCAAGGATTTCAACAATTTTACCAAAATTTCAAAAGATTTCTCAAACAATTCACAGAAATTTCACGATTTCACAAAAATTTTAAATACTTTAAAAAATTTTAATTAATTTACAAAGATGTTGAAATATTCCCCAAGATTTCACAAAGACGACTTACGTTCGCAAAAAATTAGGAAATTCGTTTATATATGGTTCTGCTTTCATTAGAAATCGTTGGCCAATAAAAAATGAATGTTCTCATTTTTCACATGAATAACAATTGGTTATTTCATTATTAAATGTAATAAAGGGAGACCTGGAAAAACTTGATTTCTTGACCTTGAAAACCTGGAAAAGACCTTGAATTTTGTTCCTAAGAATCACTGGACACCCTGGTTCACAATAGGCTACCATGACTTAGCGAGTCATCTAGGCGTCGACAAAGTTCTCGCGAGAATGCGTCGATATTATTATTTCCCGAACATGCGTGATTACATCAAAGAACATATAGCTAGTTGTCTGCCCTGTATCATGAGCAAAAAGCCTAGAGGTCGTCAGCCAGGGGAATTAAACCCTATTCCGCCAGAAAACCGGCCCTTTGCGACGGTTCATATGGACCGTTTGGGTCCCTTTCCGATCAGTAATCGGGGAAAACGATACGTACTGACTGATTTGCGACAGGGGAACGATTTTCACCTCAGACGCGCTTCGCAATTACTGTGATAAGCTTGGGATAAAATTAACGTTTAACTCCAGCCGACACCCAAAAGCCAACGGTCAAGTAGAGCGCGTTAATCAATCTATCCTAGCTCCTCTACGAGCAGGTGCTTGGGAAAAAAACGAATCCGAATGGGATAATAGATTAAAACAAATCACGCGAGACATAAATTCGTCGAATAATAAAACCACCGGTAAAGCACCCTATGAGGCTTTATGCGGGTATCTACCTCGATTCGAAGAAGGAATAACTAGAGATTTAACCGAGAACTGCGAAATTTACCGAGATCCGAGAAAAATTCTTGAGGAAGTAACTAAAGAAATCGAAAATGCTCAAAAGAAGTATAAGGAGAGATATAATAGACAACGAAATGCTGGGGTAAAGTACGAGATAGGTGACATTGTTTATGTTAGTATAAACCCAACTGCTAGTGGGGAGAGTACGAAGTTACAGTGTCGATACGGAGGTCCCTATGTAGTTATAAGAAAAATTCCGAGCGATACGTACGAGATTCAACCTATTGTGGAACGTCGAAGATTAAGAAAAAAAGAAAAACGGCACATGTGAGCCAATTAAAGATTTGGCGAGGTTCCACAATGGACGAAATCGATAGAAATGATATAGAAAGCGATTCCGAAAACGATAGCGAAAATAAAATAATTGAGAACACATATGATCCTGATTGTGTCGGTCATTTAAACGATAGTACTTTAGTTACACAAATAGACGATGTATCAATTAGGCAACGACCAAAGCGCACAATGCGAAAACCCGCTTATTTACAAGACTATGCGAAATCGATTTACCGTTAAAGGAAATTAAATAAAGAGCAACTGCGAATGTTATAAGAAAAAAAACAGGGGTTGCGTAATGTTTTGTCATTATATCAGACCATACACCTATAGAATACCTGCGTGAAAGGATATTTTGTAGTAAGAGAAAGATTATATTGTTCTGAGATTGTAATTGCGATTATTGACATGTAAGTCATTTGTTTGTAAGTTTGCTGAGTTATAGGGCGGCACTCGACGGTCACGTATATTTAATTTTAAATAATGGAGCTTCAGGACAAGCTCATGTTAGGTTGGCCGAATGTTATAAGTTTTAAAAAAAAGTAGGCAGCGTGTGAACTGAACATTATGATGAGAATGCGTGTGGAGGTGGGAGAAGATGTAAAAGAGGGGTCGAGTGGCCGAAGGATGGGGATGAGGAGGCTTTTAGAATAAACCAGTTGACGAGTTCGGAAGTACGAAGTGCGAGAGTTCTTATTTGCCAAACCCGAGATACTATATTGAGATAAAGTCTGAAAGTTGGTAGTAAAGATTAAATATAAAACTTTTCTAATAGTGGATTTCTCGAATTTGTAGTTTTTTTGTTACCTTTGTTACAAGCTATGTAACAGAAATTCTGAAAGGAAATGAAAAGAGTAACTTCTTTTGTTTTTAAAGCTGTTATCTTATGTTAGGCTTGCTTACAAATTTTCAAGAAAGCAAGTTTGCTGAGTTTCGCGAATGTTTAGCTTTCTGTTAGTTTCGTTACAATTTAGGTAACATACATTCTGAGAAGAACCGAAATGGTGACTTTTGTTGGAAAATGTGTTTTGTTATTTAAATATTGGTAACGAATTTTCAAGGAAGAAATGTTGCTAGGAAGAATCAGTGTATAAATTTAATCAGAACCAGTGATAACCCGCGGCTGCATCCCGCCATTTTTATGATTACGTTCTGAAAAGAAAATTTCACCTGATATATTTTTGATAGAGTTTTTTGTACCAGTTTTCAGGTTATCATAACTTTTTTGGAAGAAAATTAAAATTCCACAAGAATTTCCCAAAATCAAAAATGAATCTGACCTTTTTTTAAATTTCGACACTTTTTTTTTGTTAAAAAACAGTTTGAAAAGAAAAATGAGCTTTTTTGCTATAAGCCCCCCAATTTTCAGAGTGGCAAGTTAATTCGTCTTAGAGTAATCGAGCGATGACTTCCGTTTCTCGCGTGAAAGTGTATGGTAGCGGTGAAATTTTGGTGTTGAGTTTTTCGGATAATTGTGGTGAAATTTGAGGTGAGTTGATTGTGGAGGTGTATAGAAGTGTTCGTTTGTGAGGGATTGATTGAGAGATTGAAAGATTGACAAGGGGGTGAGGATATTTTTTTGGATCAAGACAGATTTGTGTGGAAGTTGAGGTTAGGTGGGTTTGAGGTTTGTGACAGGGTGGGAGGACCAGGTTGGTCGTAATAGGGCAGGGTAAAGAAGGAGAAAGGCAAGTCAGGTAGACGCGAAGATAGATAGAGACAGAGAACGATAGAAGGCGGCATATTTTGAATTGGATTCATGGCTAGCGGAGCGAGTACCAGCAAGGAAATCAGAGATATAGACCAGGAAGTTTTCAGTACACCGATAGGGGAGAACAAAGAAAGGAGGGCAAGGGGAAAGTATAGGAAAACGGTAGAAAAGGATAGATTGAGGGCGAAGAGCGTGGGATCGATTGAGGCATTCATGAAAAGGATGAGATGGGAGAGGGGAAGCAGTGAAGACAATTAAGATATAGGGTCAAGCTTGAAAAATCCAAAAATGTACAGATCGCCGCCGGAAAAACATTGTTTTGTACAGAAGTATGAGAAAAATAAGGTGACAGAAAGAGACAGAGCTGAGGCTAAAGATCCGTTGGAAAAGGAAAGATTGAAAGAACCGCGCGAAATGATGATAGAAGTAATGGGGGTGTATGAAGAAAAGCAGGAGAAAAGGGTAGAGGAAATAAGGGAATATTGAGAAGGAAAGACTGAGAAAAATATAACAAAGAATAGAAAAGAAAAAGGGAGAAGAAATAAAAAGAAACACAGTGGTAAAGGTAATTTTAATAATTGATGTTATTTTTGTTGACCAGGGTAATTAATTAATTTTTTTTATGTTAAATATTGTTGATTTACTGGTCAAATAATTTTTCGGCGAAACGACAAAAATTTTTTTCTCAGCCCGGATTTGAACCGGGAACGCACTATCCATGAGTGGATCGTTAACCAATTACGCCACCGAGGCTGCCGCAGATAATTTCTCGTTTCTCCTATATTCACATGATGACGCGGGTCTGCATCTCATTAACCTGTGAAACTTCTAGTGACTCATTCTAGTCTGAATAATTTCACCGAAATCTGAATATAATTGTAATAATTGATGTTATTTTTGTTGACCAGGGTAATTAATTAATTATTTATGATGTTAAATATTGTTGATTTACTGGTCAAATAATTTGTCGGCGAAAAATTATTTAACCAGTAAATCAACAATAGTGGCGTAATTGGTTAACGCTCCACTCATGGATAGTGGCGTTCCCGGTTCAAATCCGGCCTGAGGCAGATTTTCTCTCGTTTCGCCGAAAAATTATTTGACCAGTAAATCAACAATATTTAACATCAAAAATAAATAGTAATAAAGGTTCTAAGATTAGAGGAGAAGGAGTGGAAGAAGTACTAAAAAGGATTGATGCTAAGGTAGAGATAGAGGAAGTGCGAAGTGTAGGAAGGGAAGAGCGAAGAGGGGAGAGAATGGTACTGGTGAAAATAAAGAAATGGGAACATAAGAGGGAAGTGATGACAAAGAAGAGGGTGTTATATGGAAGCTCGGAGAGAATAGAGGATGATTTGACATGGGTAGAAAGGAATATGCAGTATAAGTTAAGGAAAATAGCGGAAGAGGAAAGAAAAAAGGGAAGAAGAGCATGGGTTAAGTATGGGAGAATACAGATAGAAGGTGTATGGTGGAATTTGGACGAGGGAAGAGATAGTAAAAAATGAGGTGTCGGGAAACTAGGAGAGAAAAGAACGGGAGATAAAGAAATAAGAAATAGTAGGAAACAAAAAGAGACGAGAAACAAAAGTAAGGAAGATTGGAAGATATGCTACTGGAATATAGCAGGCTTAGAAAGAAAGGATAGGGAGTTTATGAGAAATTTGACTCAATGGGACGTAGTAGTAATGATGGAGACGTGGCTAGATGAAAAGGGATGGGAAAGAGTAAGGGGAAGATTACCAAGAGGTTACAAATGGCAGGTTCAAAATGCAAAGAGGAAGAAAAAATAAGCAAGAGATTAGGCTTATAATAGGAGATTTTAATGCGAGAACAGGAGATAGAGGAGGAAGAGAATGGGATGGAGAGCGAGGAAAAAAATCCAAAGACAAGATACTGAGTGGGGAGGGAAAGAAGTTGTTAAAGAGCCTAGGGGAGATGGGATGGTTTATCCTAAACGGAAGTATAGAAGGGGATGAGGAAGTGGAATATACACGTTCAGGAGGAAAGAGGGGAACGGTAATTGATTATGTGGTCATGCACGACGAGGTAAGAGAGAAGGTTAAGAAACTAGAGGTAGGGATTAGATAGAACATAGATGCGGATCACTTTCCCATGATAGTGAGAGTAGAGGGAGAGATGAGTAATAACAATAAGGCTAAAAAGAAAGCAAAAGTAAAAATGGAAGGTCAATGGAAGGTAAAGAACAGTTTAAAGAAAAAGTCAGGAATATCGAAATGGGGGAAGGAAGTGTAAACGAGGAAATGGAAATAATTATAGGAGAAATAAAAGGAGTATTAGAGTGCACAAGCAAAAAAGAAGTTAGTTTTCCTCTTTCAAAAGAAAGAGGAGGAAAATAAAAGGTTTGAAGAAGAAGCGGAGAAGGCTAGGATGGAAGAAGAGGTTTGGAAGGTGGTAAATGGGGAGAGAAGGAAAAGAGTAAACCAGGATATTGAGATGGTAGAATGGAAAAAATATTTTATTGAATTGCTAGGAGGGGTAGAGAGGAAAGTTAGGAAAGGAGGAAAAGATGGTAGGGAAACAGATGAGGAGGACGACATTACAAGGGATGAAATAGTCAAGGTATTAGGGATGATGAAATATGGAAAGGCGACTGGTATAGATGAGATTCCAAATGAAGTATGGAAATATGGAGGGAAAGAATTAAAGGCATGGGCATGGATAATGTGCAATAGAGTATGGAGAGGAGAGGGCTGGCCAGAGTTATGGAAAGAAGGCGTAGTGATATCAATAGTTAAGAAAGGCAAAGGGGAGGAGGTTAAAGATTATAGAGGAGTGAAACTAATGCCAACACTGTATAAAGTATATGTGACTGTTTTATCGGAGAGGTTAGAAAAAGAGGTGGTGGAGAAAAAGATAGAGCCACCGAATCAGACAGGGTTTAGAAAAGGGATGGGGGTGATGGACAATATTCTGAATTATTTAGTAAATAAGAGGATTAAAAGGGAGAAAGGGGCAATGGTGGCAATATTCGTGGACTTAAAGGCGGCGTTTGACTCACTAGACCGAGGCGAGATAGAAAAAGTTATGGTGAAAAAGGGAATACGAGAGGGATTAATAAAGAGAGTATCGGAAATTTTTAGAGAGACAAAAAGCAAGGTAAAGGTAGGAGAGCAAGTAGGAGATAGTTTCTGTTTGGTGAGAGGAGTAAGCCCACTTTTATTTAATATATTAATATCAGACTTGGAAGAAGAAATGAAGAGAAAAGGGTGGGGAGGAGTTAGGATAGGGAACGAAAAGATATATACATTGGCATACGCAGACGATATAGTGTTGATGTCAGAGGATGAATAAGGGATGGCGGGCTCAATTACAGGATTAGAGAAATACTTAGATGGAAAAAAGTTGAATTTAAATGTAGAAAAGACAAAGATAATGAGGATTAGAAAAGGAGGAGGAAGAAAGAAAGAGTGGACGGGGAGATGGAAGGGCATAAAATTAGAAGAAGTAAAAGAGGGATATACCTTGCAAGCAAATGGAAATCATAGAGCTCATATAAGAGAAAGGGTAAAGAAAGCAGCAGGGGTAATGAAACAGATATGGGGAATAGGAAAAAGAAGGTTTAAAAAAAAATTGGAGAAGGAGAATCTGGTTATTTGATACGCTGGTATGGCCGGTATTAGGTTATGGAGTAGAGATATCGGGATGGAAAGAAAGGAAAGAGATTAAGAGTTTGCAAGAAAGGTATATAAGGTGGACGCCGGGATATATGGCGATGGACTTAACGAGATGGGAAGAAGAAAGGAGGGAGTTCTTTAATGCTAGAGATATAGAAGACGGGACTGGAGTCAACTATGAAGAGGTGGAAAAAAAGGATAGGGAAAGACAATTAATAGAAAGATGGGGGATGATTGAGGAATCAAGATATAATAAATGGTATAAGATGATAAAAAACGATGGAGTACCAAAGTATTTAGAAAAGGGATGGGGAGAGAAAAGATTGACCAGAATAGCAAGATTTAGATTGGGAAACGAGGTAAGGGCAGGTATGTATTGGGAAAAGAAAGAGAACAGGAAGTGCAGAATCTGTGAATGGGAAGAGGAAACATGGGAGCATGTATGGGAAGGATGTAGGAGAGGAATGGAAGATAAAGGAAGCCGGCAAGATAATGTGGTCAAGATTCTAAGGGAGGATGGTTTGGGGGAAGAGTGGATGAAGGAGTTAGAGGGTGCTAGGGGAGCAAATGAGAAACAATGAAAGAATTGATGAAAAAAAAGGCAAAATGGAGTTACAAGTGAAGTGAAAGAAAAAGGAAACGGAAGTCGCTTAAATTAGAAGCGTAAAGATTTGTAAGTAATGATTATGTAATAGCATAAGTAAATTATGATTTTTTTGCGTTATGGCTCTCTCTCTCGCTTGCACTCTCGCTTTCGATCGCTCGCTTACTCGTTCGCTAACATGTCCCAAATTGCGCTATCGTCAAAAAATAGGAATAAGGATATAGATATAAGATTTTTTGTAAATAGATGTAAATAACTGTAAATAGTAATGATAAGATTTTATAAAACATGTAGAAGGAAGTGTTGTAAGAAATGGAAGTCATGTAAACCCTTAGGGGACACATTATGAATAAAGAAGAGTAATTGTGCGATAAGTAACCAGATTGCACGATAGCACAGTGGGCTGGGAGAACCCGATTTCGTACTTAAAAGTCAGACGAATAGATAAGACATGGTAAAACTTCCCTTTTTTTTTGGTTTACTTTTATTATTAATAGTACTTGGAATGGAAGCTTCTAATGTGTCCCCTAAGGGTTTACGTTTTTCTTGTATCTCTTCCCTATTTCTTAACACACCCCCGACACACTTACTTGGTGGTGGGAGGGGGACCTACAGTTTATGGTGGGTTCCGAACTACCGAGAGCGACAGCTTTAAGTACTTAGAGAACCTTTTTCTCTAAAGGTATCGGTCCCACGACTCTCCGGAGATGAACAACTCCCTTGCTAGGCTAGTGTTCACCGCATGGGCCGCCGAGGCTCTTCCAGAGTGCGAGGCGGGAATCGAACCCGCAAGTCAACGGAGTGGGTCCAAAGCCTTCGCCATAAGCCCCACGATCATCGTCCCACTCACTTTTATTATTAATATCATACGATATAATGATGAAAAATAAGTGATTTTTAATAATCAGGGCTGTATAACCATGATTTTGAGCCCCGATAAATGTTATTAATTTGACTTCAATTTATATGATGTGGAACGTTTACTAGAATCAGTTATAATGTTTGTGGTAGCATAAAATCAATGGAACGTTCGCTTCTTCAATTTTCAGGGGCGTACTGTAACATTATTGGACCCTGTAAATGTATTTTTTTTTAACTTAAATTTTCTCATTTTGTAAACAAAACAACAAAGAAAATCCTAATGAATAAATTAAGTCAGGAAATGATTTTCTCTGGGTGCTTTCTGTGTGACTACCCTAGCCTCTCACATTTAATCTCGCATTTGGTTAGAAAATGATTTTTCGGGGTGCTTTCTACGTTACTCCCCTTACCTCTCACATACGTATTCTCGCATTCGATTAGAAAATTATTTTTTTAAGGTGCTTCATGCGGGTCCATATCATGTAACATGCGGCAAGTATCTCTACGGCAAGTCATACCTGCGGCATGTCACATCTTCTCGAATGGCAAAAAAAAGGAAACAGAGAAAGACGCCTGCAAAGAAAATAAATGTTGAAACTATCTCTAAAAAATCGAACAGAAAGCCAGATTCACGCAAAGACGAGAACTAATTGCAACTGTAAGAATTCAGCCAGAACAAAACGAAAAGAATAAACGCGAATGCGATATTATATGTGAGTGGCAAGGGGAATCACACAAAAAGCACACCAAAAAATAATTTTTTAACCGATTGCGAGATTACATGTGAGAGGCAAGGGGAATCACGCAGAAAGCATCCCAAAAAATCATTTTCTAATTAAATGCGAGATAATATGTGAGATTCAAGGAGAATCACACATAAAGCACCCCGAAAATTAAAAAAGTGAAATTTGTATTGATTGTATGCTACCACAAACATTATAACTGATTATAGTAAACTTTCAACATCATATGAATTTAAGTGTAAAATTAATAACAGTTATCGGGGCCCAGGATCATGTTTATGCAACCCTGGTTATTAAAAATTACTCATTTGTCATCAATATATAGTATAATATTAATATTAAAAGTGAACCAAAAAAAGAGAAGTTTTACCATGTCTAATCTATTTGTCTGACTTTTAGCTGCGAAATTGGGTTCTCCCAGCCTACTGTGCTATCGTGGCATCTGCTTACTCATCGTTCGATTACTCGAATACGAATTAATTTACCACTCTGAAAATTGGGGGCCTTATAGGAAAAAAGCTCAGATCTCTATTTAAACTATTTCCAAATAAAAAAATGTGTCGAAATTTGAGGACAAAAAGCCAAATTTATTTTTGATTTTCAAAAATTAATGTGAAATTTTATATATTTTTAAAACAGTTTCTACTATCTGAAAACTGGTAAAAAACTCTATCAAAAACATAAATTTGGTGAAATTTGGTTCTACGTACCAGGAAAAAAGTTACAAATGTTTGAAACTAAGGCTTTGCATCAAAAGTCCAAAAATTGTACCCCCTCCACTTTAATAAATATTTTTCGAAATTAATTAATTGTTTGTGTGAGAAGTACCATCCAATAGGTGTACAGTTGGCCCAATTTTTCGCCCGACAGACAACTTTTTATTTTGGGGTGGGTACAATTGAGAAATTATTCCCCATATGTGAACTTTAATTATTTTCTTAGATTTTCGAAAATCAAAGATAATGAGTATATGCAATATTCTTATTAACTATTTTAGAGGATATTTTAGAGAGACTTTGCTTAAGAAAAATCTGACTTGTGCCAAAAAGATTATATTTTCCAATTGTCTGTAAAATGATAATATCATTTAAAATTCACATTCGATTGCAATATTATTATTATTCAGTTCCACTGAAATTGTTAAACGTGTAATGCTAGAATATTCTAAGACTAAATGAATAAAAATATAAAATACTAATTTTTTTTACCTTTGTTTAGTCAATGATGACGTTAAAGGAACGCAAGGAAATGGAAGACGCATTTAAAAAGGCGCAGAAGCCATGGGCGAAAATTTTGCAGAAAGTGGAGAAAGCCAAAGCAGAGTACCACAACAGTTGCAAGATTGAACGCACAGCGGCAAATATGGAACGGAACGCATCCGCCGACAGTTCACTCTCGCCTGATCAGGTACGCATTAAAAGTATACCTAATGATTAATTTAGAGCTACAGTTCATCAGTTCTGTACATTATTCATTACTCACTATTGTATTACTTAAGTTATATGTACGCCTAATTATTTTTCAAGTTAGTGTACCCACACAAACAAAAATTCTCTGATTCAGTTCAAAATTGAGCAGTTCCAATAAGAATTTTAACGCTCTTTTCATTTAAGATAAGCATTTTCTGAAGGAATAAATATTAGTCAGAAGTTCAATGAAATGATAATAGTAACAATAAAAATGCGTTTCTCGGTGGCTCAAGCGGTTAGGCGCTCGTATTTCACGTTAGTGGTCCGCACAGTGGGGCCAAAACTCGAAAAGCTGGCTAAAACTAAAACGTTTTCCAATTAAGTTGCAACTCATTGCTCCGAGGTTTTTAGGAACGCTGATTACGAATGTGAAGTCAAAATTTAAGAAAACAAAATGGCGGATCGAATATGGTGGACGAGTATGTTAAAAAAATGTCGTGATTCTCTCGAAATTTTGTATAAGAGGGTTTTCAAGGTCACTGATTACGAATCTGAAGTAAAAAATTTGAAATCCAATATGGCGGACGAGTAAACGTTTTCTCTACCAATTTCTAATTTTTTATAGCGTTTTTTCGTTATTTTCCATTAAATTAATTTGTTTATTCCTCTTTAATGGTTAATTTATATAATTTAAAGTTTATGTAGTGATATTCTACTCGTTCAGTTTGAAAAATTATGGCGTCCCTTTCAACACAACGCTCACTTTCTTGCTCCGTAACTGACATAACTTGCTCGCACGAAGCGTACTTTGGAACTGCAATCTAAAAGTAGGTATAAGGGCTTACATTTACATTTCAGTTTTTGACCTTCAGACTATTACTGTAACCACCCTACCACTTTAAATCTCCAAAAGTGAAACTTCATTTTTGAGGCTTGGACAACCTTTTTGGGATTTGGCCCCACTGTGGCCCGGGGTTCTTAGCTTAGCTAAGTTCTTAGGTGAGAGCGCAGGGGGGGGGGGGGGGCGTGGTCCCACTTGTTCTTATAAAAAAGTAAATGTTAGCTGGTAGTCTTACTATTTAAAAATGCTCTCCTAAAATGTAGCTTGGTGATAGTTATATGTTGTGATCTACGAGCATTGCGATTGGCTGAAAGTCACCAGCTTGCTTAACCGTTATTAGTAAAGCGCGATTATAAATAAACTCGTGAATTTTGATTTTGTAAGAAGCAATCATCTTAGTGGAAGCGATACTCATCATTCATAACATACTTTTGCTCTATAAGGAAAACCGGAAAAGATAGTGAAAAATGACAAAACTTTCGAATTAACCCAGTAGAAGCATTTTCAAAAATTAAAAAATTAAATTAAATTTTATTATTCTCGAACGGTGAAAGATACGTAAGAGCTGATAACATTTTTATGGTTTTCTAAAGGGATATGACCCTCGATCACCCTGAATTAACCCAGCAGAAAGTTTTTCAAATTCCACAAATTTATCAAAATTTTAAATTATACCTAACATGGTGAGAGAAGAGGGTGGGACAAAACAAGTTTCTGTGGACAAATCAATTATTAGTCTACACTATTAATTCGATTTGAACTTCTTTTTAAATGAAAGTTTTGGAAATTTCGTAAAGATTTGTGCGTTTGGATTTTTTATTATAAATTTCGATAATTTTTTATTCAACAACAAAGTTGAAATTTTTTTAACTTTTCAAAAGTATCATTTTTTTGTACGATTTTCAGATTGATCAAAAAAGGTCTTATGTCGGTGCTAAAATTGTCTACAAATACTCTTTAGTGGGTGAAAATAATTCAAAAAAATTGTTTATTACGTCATGAACAAATTAAGAAATAAAAGTTATTTTCGGGATTAACAATTTTTAACTCATTGAAATCCAGAGTTTTGGTATAAAATGTGAGAAAAATGAAAGTTTAATTACTATAATTGAAATAGATGCTATTTGGCAATTATTTAGACAATTTTTATAAACAAATCACAGTTTGGAGATTCTTCACGGAATATGCACAATTTTTTTGCAGAATCAACTAAGAATATCTTTGCAATGAGTTTTTGCTATGATACTTTGCAAATTTACAAGAATTACACAGGCACACAAAGAAAGAATCTCATGGGCGGTACTTAGTCCGCTATAGCTATACGTTTTTAGAGTCGCTGAATCCGAATCTGGTGTCAGATTTGCTCCATCACGTAAGGTTTTCGAGAAAATTAGCCTTTTCGGTAATTTTTTAAAAACAACATGGGATACGAATCTGATGTTCTTGAAACTTTTAGTGCGGCTCAAATTAAAGATTTAATCTTTTATTTGAAGATGATTCTATCAAAAAAGATTGTTGCTATCGCCTATCTTGATCGATGACACGTTTTTGCTACGCGCCCGCTTGTTCGTCACTTTTTACCACCCGTGCGGTGTGGTGAGCGAGTGGGCGCGCCGCAAAAACCTGTCATCGCTAAAGAGAAGCGCCAGAAATAATTGTCTGAATATAATAATCTAATAATGTACAATCACCTTAAAGTACAAGGTTTGATCTTTAATTTGAGCTGTACTAGAAGTTTCTAGATCGTCACATTCGCAAGCTATTATTTTTTTTAAACTTGTTCTCAGGTGAACCCGGTTTTTCATCATCAGCCACGGACTAAGTCAAGTGCCTGATGAGATGAAGATGTTATGAATTAATTTAATACGATGTTTGAAACCTTTGCGACGCTGTTGTAGTAGGTACAAAATTAGAAGCATGGTGTATTATGGAGTTCGTCTTTTACCGCTGCTGTCTTGACACAGCGACCTTGAGCGTTGCAGGTGACATTAGTCACCTCTGGATGCTTTCTCAGAGCTACTATCAATTATTGTAAATTATTATTTTCATTATTATTATTAAGTTGAAAAGATAAATTAATGTAGGCAGGTAAATTTAATTAAATTATTATATTATAAATATTGTTATTAAAAAAATGAGGAAGCTCATTTTCCTCTCAGTCTTAGGATGGTTACAGCCCAATAGATCGAAGGCATTTTTTTAGAGTTGGATTTTTTAATAGTCTGCACGGGGCTCTCCCGGTATATATCAGTCACTGATGCATTTTTTTAATGCATTCAAATGATCTGATGAGAGCAGTATGCCTAATTTGACGTATTTGGCAAAGCCTGGGGTTTTGCAGCACACCATCCACGGACTAGGTTACAGTCAAGTGGATGATGGGAGGCCCTACAGCCTTTATTTTAAAACCCCGGTGAAACAGAGGTCTATACACGCGTCACCCTCGCTGCTAAAGTATCATTCAAGTCCTTTACCATAAGTACATATACTGCCAGACAACTCCACTTCACTGGGAATGGGCGTGTGAAAATTTTTCTTTTTACTACGGTGGGCTCAGAATCACTGTATGAATTTAAACACAACTAGTGATAAACTGCTGCTGCATCCTAGCTTATTAGAAGTACCTGAATTTGCCTGGATGTTTGGCGACAAGTCTCCCGCTCGACATTAGTTAAAACGCAGCGAATACACAACCTGGTCGCACGTTATAGATGGCCACCCATCCTAGTGCTATCTAAGCTCGAAATGGCTTAACATCCGAGCTCTTCCCGAGTCGAGATTCACCGCGGAACTAATGTTTTTTAAAAATGGCCTAAAAGGCTAATTTTCTCAATAACCTGACGTGATGGAGCAAATCTAACACTAGATTTGGATTCAGCTACCCCAAAAATGTATAGGTATGGTGATCTAGTTCACCGCACATGCCACTCTCTCTTTTATGTGTTTGTGTTATTAATTATTAAAACAATTTTCAAACAAATGTTCAGAGTTTGGCTATTTTTCAACGACTGGGCTCAGTTTTTTACAGTATCAACTAAGAATGTCATTTCGATGACTCTTCGCTGTAATGCTTTGTAAATTCACAAGAATTATTCATTATTTAAACAATTTACATAAAAAAATTCAGCGCTGTGCTATTCTTCAACAAATAGGCTCAATTTTTTCACGGAATCAACTGAGAATGTTTTTCCGGTGACTCTTGGCTATGATACTTTGCAAAACAAGAACTACTATTAAAACAATTTTCATAAACAAATTCAGAGTTCGACTGTTTTTCAACTAACAGACTCAAGTTTTTACGGAATCAACTAAGAATGTATTTCCAATGACTCTTTGCTATAATTCTTTGTAAAATCACAAGAATTATTCATTATTCGAACATTGTTCATAAACAATTTCAGCACCACGTGGTTAACGTGGTTAATGTGGCTAGAAAACAAATCTGATGTGGACTTATTTTAAATTTAAACGGTTCTTGGCTAATTTTTTGTGTGGTAAATTTTCCTTATTTTCGCAGTACTTTTCAGTTATTTGGTCTGTTTTTTGGAACCTTCTTCGGATCTGTTTCACCATCTTCGCACTCTTTCGCCTTCCTTTTTCTAGTGGGGTTTTGATCCTCCATTTTAGGAATCTCCTTTGGTACTAATTTCTTCTGTTGTACCTCCTCTTTAACTTTAACCTGTTCCCTTTCCTAACTGTCGGTGAAGATCCTTCTTCGACCCTTTTCTCTAGTCTTCCTGTTGTTCTTTCGTGACTAAGCTTGCGGAAACATTAGAATTTCTTTTGGTAGGACTTTTATATCCTTTTTTGCCGGAGTGTTATCCTTAGGAATGTAAGGTGCAGAAGATTCAATAATAGGAGCTGCGATCATATCATGATCAGTATGATGATTCTTGATTTGTGGAAAATGATTTTTCTTCATAGACTGAACTAACACCCCGAAACTAACTGCTTCCCATGAAGTTCCTTCTATAAAATAATATGCATCCTCATCCAACTTCAGGGACGATTCTGCGACTACTGCTTTAAAGTCACTGAATATTTGAGACCTTTTAAAAGTTGGGAGCTCTTAGAGATCTGATCCGAAAATACGATTTCGGCAGGTTAAAGATCGCCCTTATCATTCAAAGGTCGATCCGTGACTGCTGCACTCATGAAGTTGGCCGTTATATCCCAATTGAATGGAAGGATGCCATTTTTTAGAATCCTAAAATGATGTTGGACGGAGTGAATGCTTTCAAAAATGCTTTTTCTACGCATTGAACAACTTTATAAATCGTAATTGGCTGACCAGGGGGTGAATCGCATGAATGAATCCATGAATTGCATACGATACACAGATACATCCAAAGTATGCATTTGGTTGCTGCAATGTGGAGGTAGAGGCAGAATTGAATCGCCATTATCTCTTGCTTTATCAGTAATTTCTACATAGATGTGAGATTGACGGTTTTCATAAATAATCAGTGATGGGTTTTCCTTAGAGCTATTTATGTGCTCGATAAAGTGATCTAATACTTTCCAAAAGTTTTCTGAATTCATCCAACCTGAAGGGTTGGTTAAGCCAAGAGTTCGTACAGCCCTTGACTGTAATGATATTTCTAATCAATCGTTTTTACAAGAGATAATTCCTATTTAATTCAACCCTATTTTCGGCAACATTTTTTAACACGTTTGTAAATATCACCAAGACCAAGAAATCAAAATTGGAAACACACAGAATTTTTAAAATTTTGATTTTTGTATTTTGTGAAATTATCTTAATAACTTGTGGCTTAAACATTTTTCTGAGCATGTGTGCGTTTTGTAATCATAGGAATACACTAGAAAAGAAATCTACAAGACCCAGGAGTCGAAATTAAAATTAGAGTAATTTTTCAAAATTATTTTATGGAATTATTTTCTTCACTTGTGATTTTAGAAATTTTTGGCGCATGCCTGGAATTTTGAAGCTTAGAAATACACTAGAAAAAAATCGACGAGAACCAAGAATCAAAATGAGAAACAGGAATTTTGAAAAATACTTAAGCGGCGTTCCTCTCTTTTTTAAAACAATTTTTTGTCCAACACCCGCGCAGAAAATGCGACTTCTAAGGCTCATTGAGAGACGTCGAAGTTATCCGATTTCTCGATTGATGACTTCAGGGTGGGGCAAACTCGATTTTACCCACTAGAGAGGGAAACGAATGAGAAAAGTTTGGTTATACATGGCGGCAGCACTGTCGATACTAGCGCCATTGGGTGTGGACTATAGCTACCACATCGAGCGAGTCCGCGAGTCCGTTCTATAGTACGCAGTGTCGGTTTAAGGAAAAATGCCCCCCTAGTCATGAGATTTTTAAATGCCCTCTCCCTCTTTCAGTTTCCATATCGTTTTCTCTGACTTGTGAAGGAATAGGATTTGGACTTCGAATTAGCTATGGAAGAATCATTTATAATTTTTGAACCTTTTATTAATAAAAAATTGTTAATGTTTATACTCTTGAAGTTGGGTCCCACTGGGAGCAACTGCTATCTAAAAATGACACCGGCTCCCAGTAGAACCGCGGTAAATCACACCTATGGCCACGTCTCACGACTGTGAGATGGGTGGCCATAGGGCACGACGAAATTACAACGACAGGCCAACGAAACCCTCGTGTGTCTTGAGGACACGAAGCGACCCAAGGATGACAGCTTTCTGCATACATCTTTTGGCACGCGGGTATGGCGAACCAGTGACAGTTTCGCACCTGCGAGAGGTGATGTTGCAGCCGGCCGGAGCCGAGAATTCGATCACGAATATAGTTCATTTCTCGAAGTCTGGAGAACGATGTCAGGCTTCTCGTTCGGAGCGTTCGGCATGGCAGGGTCGCGGACAACACCGTAAGAGCGACAAAGGTGGTTATAAAGCACTCTCAGGGCCGCATTATGCCTGTAGAGTAGGGTGGCCCAAAAATATACATTTTGGAATTTTCGACCCGCGTCGACGCCAAATCGTTCTCTCGTAGAAACAAATAAATACATATTTTTTTATTTTGAAATAAAATGATTTTTAGTACGTTGTAAAGTATTTTGAAGTTTTCTCCCAATGTACGAATTAAAATGGAAAAGTTTCAAGAGAACCTGAAGCGAGCCCTGAGATTTAACCCAGATGGCAGTTTTAGTGTTATTACTCTGTCATTTAACTTATAGAATTTAAGTGTCCCCCTAGGGTTGGGGTATTGTAAAAAATTAGTTGGTTCCTCAGAAAGTGCGAAAAAAATTGGGGAAATGTGCTGGGTTACAGGTTTGGGCCTGTAGCAGGGAGCTTCATGGTCGAGCCATATCCTCAAAAATGCTTCTTGAAAATTTCAAGTTAAAAAATCATATCAAAGGCTCGCTACGAGTCTACAAATATTGTAATTTTATGCAACTTTCAAGATGTCTCAAATTTTTTTATAACTTTGTTTTTTTTTTATACCATTAAGCTATTTCCCTTTCGGCGAGCCTCTAGGGGTAAGCGTGACAGTACCCGATTCGGGTAGTGTTTCTAGGTGGATAGTTTCTTGTAGTAAATAACTACAAGTGTGGGCTCACCACACCCACGACCGCCAACAGCAACGCAGTAGTATCAGACGGTCACCCATCCAAGTACTAACCGCGCCCAACACTGCTTAACTTCAGTGATCTAACGGGAACTGGTGTTTCCAGAGTGGTATGGCCGTTGCCATGTATTATAATTTGACAGAATGCATCTTTACTGAGAAGAGAACAAGTTTATAAAAGGGTAAATAAATTGACTTGTAATTTCATGAACAAAATCAAGGAAGTAAAAAAAGTATACGTTTGACGTGTTAAACTCCATAAGACACAAAAATTGCTTTACAAAGTACTAAAAATAATTTTATTCCAAAATAAAAAAATATGTATTTATTTGTTTCTACGAGAGAACGATTTGGCGTCGACGCGGGTCGAAAATGTCAAAATGTACATTTTTGGGCCACCCTACTGTAGAGATACGTCGTTCTCGCGTGAGTGGGACACCCAGATGGTATGTGTTCTAGCTACTTAGCGTGTGCGTGACACGCTCTGCACCTATCGGTCGGAACTTATTGATATTAAATGCGGTCACGGTATAATAAGGTGGGAATGACACCGTCTTGGCATGCGAAAATAAAAAATGAATGTACCTGAATTAAGTCCTGATGATCTGAGGAAAGCAAAAGTTTGTTTCTTTGAGAAGGACTGATTTTCTACTTTTCTGTGAAACTTTCCGTGCATTTTCATGTCGAGGAGCTCTTGGTGAAATTTTTCAACCTCTGCTTTCTTTACTTCGGCTTTTAGAAGTGAGGCATCTAGATGGAATAATGCACTTTCCTCACTTCTGATGTTAAAATTCAGACCAAGGGTCTCGGCCGCTTGCTCCACGGCTTCGTAAAGGAACGCTCCTTTGCCAATGATCTCGTGTTTTCTGACAATTTTTAGGAGAGGAGCTCTGCCGTTTGCAACGATGTAAGCTGTACTTAGAACAATTCGATTATGAAGACATTGGAGATTCAGAAGTCGGCGTCCGCCTTGAAGGCGTGAGATGTATAATCGCGGAATGGACGAATTGATATGCAAGCTCTTATGTATATGCATGATCTTACGCGTGGCGATTTCAAGGGCCGTAAGCTTGTTCTTCGTCCATTGAACCACCCCAAACGAGTAGAGTAGAACCGGGACGGCATGGATGTTAGTCGCACATACCTTGTTCAACGCCTACAGATTTGAAGACCAAATCTGTGAAAGAAGATGCTTGTATCTGCTTTGGAGAGACGCATTCACTGATGATACGTCCTGAATGTGGCTTTGAGGCACGCCCAGGTGTGTATAGGTCTCCCCAGTGTCAAGATGTCTAAGAACACTTACATCCACAATCTCAGGGTCCTCGGTAACGCCAGTAATCTTCCCTTTCTTCAGATTAATCTTGGCACACTTATCCTATCCAAAGTCCATACCAATCTTTCCTGTGTACCCCTTGGCGATATTAACAGCAAGTTGAAGTTTGCTTGCACCAGAAGCATAGATCTTGAGGCCATCCATATAAAATACATGAGTGACCTTATGCTCGCAATGATTAGTGTCGCCGCAGATGTATCCGGGAGAATCGCGTAGTGCGAAAGATAGAGGCAATAGTGTGATGCAAAAGAGCAGATGGCTCATGGTATCGCCCTGAAAGACGCTTCTCTGGAAGGTGACGTTGTTGTCACACGATAATTTCCAGATGAGATAGTAAATTTAGTTTTCCAAAGGGGCATCAATTTCTCTATGCATCTCACTATGTGTGGATGAGCCTTTAAGCTTTCCAATAGACAGATGATAAGTCTATGAGAGGTTGAATCGAAACCTTTCCGGTAGTCAATCCAAGCCATTGACAGGACGCGCTGATCCGTCTTTGCAGACGCACCTGTGAATTAGCAGGTTCCCTCGGCAGCCTGCTACACCTTTTTTCGAGTAACGTTGTTCGCTCATCTCTCTCCACACAGACTCAATTCTTCGTACAATCATGTTGTTTAGGACAGCTATAAAGATCCTATACAGCGTGTTCAAACAAGTTATTGCCCTGTAATTCTCTAGGTTGGACAGGTCGCTGCACACAGGTTGTCCAGCGACCTTGAAAACCTGGGATTCTCATTGAATTTTTTTTAACCTTGAAAACCTGGAAATTTCCTTGAATTTTTCACGAGAACCTTGAATTAATTTTTTTTCTTTTAAGACAGTTATTTTATTGAAATGCGAAAATAAATTTAAATCTTTTAGTCTATTATGAAAAAGCATCTCGTTTAGAAGAATTCTTGCTACTGAAAAGTATTGTATTGTATTTGTATTTATTTATGAAGTCCCTAGGGCTAAATAGCCCTCTAAGGAACAGATAATACAGTATCAGACAAATTGTACAGTCACTGGTCTAATGATGGTACTCGTAATATATCTAATATGGTAGATTAGTAACGTAATATATATGACAGATGGTCACAAATTAATAAGTTGGCTTGTAGTCCAAATATGTAACTTCTAGTTTATAAACAATTCAAAATAATATGAAATAAAATAATGCAAAAAATCGAACGTAAGTAATAAACAAAATAATGAATAATTGAAGTAAAGAGTCAAATGTAACAATGGTGATGTAGGTTGGAATTATAAGTTTGCAAACTTAGGGATTTATATGACTAAGTAATGTAATGTAGTGAAAGCTACCAATGAGTGATTTCAAGGATAGATCTATCCATATTAAAGAGATATTCGTAAAAAGATTTTTTGAAGTGAAAGCTAGTCGGTGCATTCCTTATCGATAAGGGTACCTTGTTCCAGAGTCGCGCTCCCCTCACGATAAAGGATCTCTGCAGCTTACAGGTACTATGACGTGGAATAGTAAGGACCGTTTTTCTTTCACGAAGTTTTGGCTGATTAGATTGTTTCTTGTCGCTAAGTTTAAAAAAGTCCAAGAGATACTTAGGTGCTTTATTATGAAAACTATTATATAGAAGATTGCCCATAAAAAATTGTCTTCTCTTGGCAACATTTAGAAGGCCTGCGCGCTGCCTATATGGTGTTATATGCTCATACTTTGGTATATTGTAAATGAACCGAATGCAAGCATTCAGTGCACGCTCTAATTTATAGTTTAGTTTGAACGATATATCGTCATAAGCGACGCACCCAAAGTCGAAAAATGGAAGAATTAAGCTCTTAACTAGGAGTAACCTTGTAGGTGTTGGCAACGATTCCTTATTTTTTTTTAGTTGCTGGAGTAATCTAAAGGTCTTCCTTGAGATGTTTATTACGTGCTCTTTCCAGGAAAGAGTACGGTTAAGCATGTAACCTAAGTCCCTTGCCACCTCCAAAAATTCAATTTCCAGGTAATTAATTAGAAGGGGTGGAAAGGTCGCGATTGTTTCTGGTAATGGGGAAGATGAAGGTCCGATAATAATAGCCTTAGTTTTCTCAGGATTAATCTGCAGCCCATTGTTTTGTGCCCAACGCACTACGCAATCTATATCCTCCTGCACTTGCTCTAGCATCCTTATTATATTGGAAATTGGACCAGAAAGATAAAGCTTAAAATCGTCAGCATATTTATGACATTTGCAATATTTTAGCCAGCTGCCCAAGTCAGAAGTGTAGATATTAAAAAGTAGGGGTGCCAAGGTAGAGCCCTGAGGTACCCCGCTCACGACCACAGTCCAATCTGACATTTCGCCTTTCCCATTTCTTACTTGTTGAAATCGATTAGATAGATACGATGTAAACCATAATATGGCCGATTTAGACAGTTTTAACGATTTCATTTTATATAAGAGAAGCTCGTGGTTGACCATATCGAACGCTTTAGAAAATTCAAATAATACCACTATTGTGATCTTTTTTTCATCAATAGCAATTTTAAAGTCGCTTGTTGTTTTGATAATTGCTGTTTCCGTGCTGTGCCTAGCCCGGAATCCCGATTGCATTGGATCTATTAGTTTATTTGTATCGAGGTATGTGATAAATTGCTTGTGGACGATCCGTTCAAGAGGTTTAGAAATGGCACAAAGAATTGAGATCGGACGATAATCTTTTGGAGAGGATGGGTTGCGTACTTTGGCGACAGGGTGAATTATTGCATTTTTCCAACAATCGGGAAATATACCCACCTGGAGCGATGTGTTGTATATATGAAGTAGGATAGGGAAAATTACTGGAAGTGCAAGTTGAATCATCTTAATTGATATTCCATCTGTTCCTACAGCATTAGACTTAATTGCTAAAACCGTTTCCAAGAGAGCTTCAGGAGTTATATCGGAAAAATAAAAATCAGTGTCGTTAAATGTTGAGCTCTGTAAGCTGAGAGCAGAGGGCCTTATAGGGGATGATGGGGGCAAAGTGAAAAATACATTTAAAAGTTCATTAGGAGGGAAATGATTAATAGTAGATTCATGTTTAGGAGGTATGAGATATAAACGCCTAAGTAGATGCCAGATGTTTTCATTCTTATTTCTGTTTTTGATGGGGTTATAATTGTATTTGTTTGATTCATCTCTAAGTTTGGTTTGTACTAAATTCCTTAGTTTGCGAAACTGAGTTTGGAATATGGGATTTTTAGTACGTTTAGCCAGTCTACGCATGTTATCACGTTCCTTCATGAGATTTTTAATTTCGTATGTAATCCAGGGAGTCGAATTTTTATATTTATGAGGAATGTGTAACGGCGCAAACTGGTCGAATGCTGATATTAAATAGTTATTTAAGTAATTAAGTTTATTATTAATATCAACCTCGAGTATCAGTTTCTCCCAGTCAAAGGTCATTAGGTGTTCCTGAAATTTAATTTCGTCAACATTTGATAAATTTCGCATCTGCTTTTTAACCTGACTAATTGGCTGAGAGTAAGAAATTTTATATTTGATATTTATGAGGTCATGGTTAGAAAGAAACGGAATAGGATGCTGGCCATATGAGTCTATTTTATCTAAGTCATCAGCTATCATTAAGTCTATACGTGTGCTAGATCGATCAGTGTGATGAGTAGAGTTATGGGGTACTATTGTTAGCCCGGATGAGTGCAACATAGAAGTTGAGTATTTTGTGTCATAGCTGGTCACATTTAAGTTGGTGTTGAAATCTCCGGTGAGAACAATATTATTAAAATCAGTAACATGCGCAAAGATTTCGGATTCCAGTTCCGTACCATAGGGAGCATTCGGAGGTTTATAAACTACACCAATAAACAAACTGTCGTTAGCTACGGAGATTTCCATAAGGAGAAATTCAACGGTAGGGCAATAAGCAACCGAACTAACTCCCACCACTACTCCATTCAAACTATCGTGCACGTATAAGCAGACACCACCCCCTCTCCGTTCATCGCTGTCCCTCCGAAAGAGCACGTAATTATCAAGGGCAACAAGGCTAGAGGAATGATTAGGTGTAAGCCATGTTTCAGAAACTGCAATAATGTGATAAGAGGACGAACTAAAAAAGTGCTTAAATTCAAGAAAATGTGCCAAGAGAGATTGGGCATTTACATGGCAAATACTCAAAAAATCCAAAGTGTTGTTGAACCAAGTTACGGTAATGTTGTTCAAGCAATAATAGAAGTAAATATAGCCCATGTCGTTCCATAGTAAGCTGAAAATTTTTTTAAGTAAATCACAAATAATGATAGTTATCCACCTCAGCAAAAACTTAGTGCTTACAATAGTTTTCGTCAGGTTCACATTTAAAGAGCTATAAGGTGATCCTAGAGAAGCATTTAACCTGGAGGTAAAAAGGATGAAATCCTCATTATACGACGATATCTCAAAAAAAAATAAGAAAAGTTTTTTCTGTCCACTAATTATAGGCAGCATTGTTCTACACATTAAATGCATTCTTAGCGATAATGTTAGTAGAAACACTGAAAATGTTAACGTGACGAAGAGCATACAAAATTTGTGATATCCATAGAATACAATGCGTGAAGCAGGCATGTTAAGAAAAATAAAGACTTTAAAACTAGCTGTATATATAACATAAGTGTCTAGCTTAGAAATCAGCATAGAACAAATAATGGGTAGAGTAAAACATTTCCCAGCATTACACTTACTTCCTGAGTTGTCACAGTCGAAGGGCATCAAGATCTTTGAGTTGCCCAAGAAAAATTCTCGGCGCTCCATCCTCCTTCCTGCAGAAAATTTTGCCCCCAGCGATCCAAAGGTATTTAATTTTCTTGCTTCTTTTAATCTCAAGGGCAGCACTATAGATTTGCCGGTTATATTTGGACAGTGATTCTCTGCTATAAAGAGGTTGCTCATCACTCCAACCAATCGTTTTAGTTGAGAATCCACGCTTCTTTTTATACTGCTCAATTAACAATACGCAGGTTGATCTTAGATAAATTTTTACCATTGCTATAGGTGGCAGTGGGGAGGAGACAGCGTTTTTAATATTAGATCTGAGCCTATAAATCGATGATATACAATCTTTTCCGAGTGTCACATCCAGGGTTGTAGCTATTTGACACATAATAAGGGCCAAGTCTTCAGATGGTTTGACCGGTAGTCCATGTATCTCGATCGTAGTGCTAAGAGCATCTTGTTCAAGGAAGTTACATCTTTGCGTTAAGGTTTCAACCTGTGACACCAGAACGTGACTTTCGACCTCAATTGATTCTGTTGTCGTTTTGAGTTTAATAATATCAGTTACGTTACTAGAAGTAGTTTCCTCGATAGTGATGATACGCTTGGTATTTTTCATAATATCCTGCTGCATTTCTTTAATCGAGGCATTAAGGGTGTTATTAAAGGCAGTTTGCTTCGCCTCGAACGATTCAATCATGGCAGTGATCTTAGCAAGTCCAGTTTCCTGTCCCTTTACAATTGCATTGGAGATAGCTGTTTGTACCTCGGGCCCCAATGTAGCTGGGAACGTCCCTGAGTTGTTTACTTCACTGTGAATTGATTCCAATGATACCGAATTAGGAGATTTAGAACGTTTGGAGTTGTTACCAATCAAATTGGCAGTGCACTTCTTGCTACACCAAGTCTTCAAATTCTTCTTAATCTTCTCCACGTCATTTGATGAGAGATTCAAGCAGCCAATATCAACAAGTACACCACACTTGCATGCAAATGAGTCAGCTGTTCCTCTTGCTATCAACTTACTACACATTGCGCAGGTAACCATCTTGAAAACGACCGAGAAGATTCACAAGCGAACCTAATTTAACAATTAAAGTACTTTTCTGACAGAAAACGTCAGAAAAACTACTAGGACAGGAAACACTGAATGAGTCACAAGACGTATGCAGATTATCCGGTCACTCACTCAACGAAAACTGTGGAAAATTATTAGAAAAGTACAGAGCGACACACAACACGTCACGTACAGACGACAGTACCGTACCGAATGAATAAAATGAATGTTAAAAAAAGTCTTTTATTTGTCAAGATATAATTTATCTTTTACTCATTACAGAATAAATAAAGAGATTTCTAGGCATTTTTTGTAGACTTTACCAATTATTTTATAGATTGCAATGAACAGACTTTAATATTGGGAATAATTCTATAAGTTTTCAATTTCGTCTCCTCTAATGCAGAATGTTAAAGTATACATTTTTTTAAATGATATTCAACTTACAAATTATGAAAATTATTAGTTGAAAATTTCGATGTTAATTCAGTTTCAGAATTACAATTAGCCATGGCCATATAAATTCAAAATATTTCAAAGATTTTTAAAAATTTTAAAGGATTTTGAACGTCATACAAAGATTTTTCGGATTTCAAAGGTTTAAAAAAGTCGTGAAGGAGTTCAAAGATTTGAAAAAGGGTAAGTACACCAGATTTCGAAGATATTGAAACTTTTCGAAGATTTGAAATGATTTCAAAAGGTTTCAAAGGTTTTAGATGATTTGAAAAGATTTTACTAAGATTTCAAATAATTTAATGATGTCAGCCAATAAAAAAGATTTCGCAAACAAAGATTTAAGAAAAATTTCACAAATATTTCAGAAGATTTGACAAGGATTTCAAAAGATTTTAAAAGGGGCATTGTAAACCAGATTTCAAAGATTTCAAAACATTTCAAAGATTTTAAACGACTTGAAATATTTCAATGATTTCAAACGAATAAAAAAGATTTCACAAATATTTCAAAGACGTTAAACTATTTCAAAAGGTTTCAACAAATTTGAGAAGATGTCAAAAGTTTTCAACGATTTCAAACGAATACAAAAGATTTCATAAAGATTTCAAATATTTTACAAAAATTTAAAAAGATTCCAAAAGATTTTACGGAAATTTCAAGATTCCACAAAGATTTTAAGTACTTCAAGAGATTTTAACGAATTCACAAAGATTTCAAGGATTTCAAAGACGACTTATGTTTGCAAAAAATTATGAATTTGTTTATTTATGGTTCCGCTTTCTTTAAAAATTGTTAGCCAATAAAAAATGAAATGGCTCATTTTTTCCATCCATAACAAACTTTTATTTCATTATTTGATTGAAAAAAAGGAGATCTGGAAAAACTTGAATTCTTGACCTGGAAAACCTGGAAAAGACCTTAAATTTCGTTCCTAACAATCGCTGGACACCCTGTAACACCAGCCACTGTGGAATGGCCGTTTCCGACTTCAAATACCATTTTCTTGATACCATCTGGTCCTGCAGAGGAAAAGTTCTTCGTGGCCTTAAGTGCTTTTTTCACCTCTTTGGCAGTGATTGATGGACATTTCTCCTCAGATGTTGTGAGGTTGTTGCAAAACTCCTGTAAGCGGATGATATTATCAGTATCAGTTACATATTATCAGTCATCAGTTCATTATAATTATATATATATATATATATATATATATATATATATA
>CAKNYM010047650.1:72913-86935 GCA_932195095.1 Andricus curvator
GGTAACTTTGTAATTTCCTTAGAAATGAACGCATTCTTCAATAAATCGTTCCCCCAAATCGTTACAATAAACTTTTAATTAGTTTCCTGCTTTTTGTCTAATTTTATCAACAGGCATGCTTGCAAGTTCCTGTAGGAAAATAAATCTATCATCGATTTCGCTATATGCATTATATCTCTCTTAAAGTTGTACGCAAATCGTATCTATGATACAGAAAAAAATATTCACTTTCAGGTCATCTCGAGGAGTAAGAATCAGTTGAAAGATCTTGTACTTCATGAATTTGGGAGATAATACTAACATTATTATCACCTTCCTTCCACCGCCCTTGACAATCACTTTGTTTACGTTTAACCATTTTAAAATAGATTTACTCAATGCAAAAGACATTCAGAAACTGATGATACCGAAATAAGTGTTCACCTGAGGGTAACACAGGTAATATAGGAGTAATTAGGATGAGTGGAAGTAAGTACAGTAAAACCTCGTTTATTCGGCCTTCGATCAACCGAGGCTCCGCGTTATACGAGGCAACGGACTTATGCGAGCACTCCACATTAATCGAGGTGTATCCTCGGATAATACGGAAAAACTCGGGTCAAACAGCTGAAGCCGCTGCTATGCCTATGCTTTCTTAGCCACGTTAGTAACAATGCTTTGTAGACCAAAGATTAATCTACATTCGTTAGTTGTTCGCTTTTATATGCTTATGTGGTCAAATTTCATTTTACCATTTCAAATATATCAAAAATAATTAATGTTTCCGAATATTGTACTTCTTCCGTGTTATCTGAGTTTTCGCTTATCCGAGGTATCTCCTCCCCGCATTACCTCGGATAAACGAGGGTTTACTGTATTAGGCATAGGGCATAATAGGGGTAGGTGAAAATGTTTCCGAATTTGTATGTGAACAAAAATTATCCTGATATTTTTGTCAGTAATGTATAAGTTCGAATTTATTTTTCCGAAAAGAACCAGTGAAATCTTGGCACCTCCAAGAGCGCCGATGATTAAGACCATTAGCTTAACAGAATATTCCGGGTATAACCGTCGCAACTCCCTTATAAGATCTTTATACCTCTCTTTCTTTTCTTTTTCCTTGGCTGTGACGTTTTTGTCAGCTGGTGCCGAAAATTCGATAACCAACATGGTTCGTTTCTCGAACTATATGCGGCACTTTCCATTTTCGACAATTGACTCTATTTCCCTAGGACCGTTTAGCGGAGCGGTATTTGGGCTAATGCCGTAAGAGTGACAGAGATGGTAATAAAGCACTCTTAGTGCCGCATTGTGCCTTTGGATTTAGGTCGTTCCCTCATAAGTTGGACAACTAGATAGTATGTGTCCCAGATGCTCGGGGTGTGCATGACACACTCTACAGCTATCATCGGGAATGTCCTGGCTCAAAATGTGGCGACGGTATGCTAGAGTGGAAATGACACCGTCTTGACATGCCAAAATCAAGCCCTCCGTGCCCGACTTCAATCCCTGTGATCTAAGGAAAGCAAACGTTAGCTCATACGATATCGACTGATCTTCAACATTTCTGTGGAAGATGCCGTGCATCCTCTTGTCGAGGAGCTGTTCGCGGAAGTTTTTCTCCTGTGCTTTCTTAATCCGGGTCTTCAGAAGTGAGTATTCAAGATGGATAAGATTTGATGCATTTTGCTCACCCCTGATATTGAAGTCAAGGCCGAGTGTTTCAGCAGCCTCCTCCGCTGCTTTGTACAGAAACGCCCCTTTGCCCACTTCTTCATGTTTCCTGACCATTTTAAGAAGAGGTTCTTGTCCATTTGCGACTATATGTGGGGCATAATTTCTGAAGTGTACCCACCTCGAAAATGAAAGTTGTCCGATCGGGCTAAAAATTAGCCCAATTGTAGTCCTATTAGATAGTACTCCTCACACCAAAAATTAATTCATTTTGATAATTATTTATCAAAGTGGAGGGGGTACAATTTTGTGTTTTTTAAGAAAAGCTTTACTTTCAAACGTTTGTAACTTTTGTCCTATTGCCTTAAACAAAATTTCACTTGAAATATTTTCGATAGATTTTTTCACACGCTTTCTGTTGGTAATAATGATTTTTGAAAAAAATCAAAATTTGACCCAAATTTTCGAAAATCAAAAATAAATTTGACTTTTTTTCAAACTTGGGCACTTTCTATTTTCTTTAAAATAGTTTTAAAAGAAAGCTGAGATTTTTTCCTATAAGACCTCCAATTTTTAGAGTGGCAAATTAATTTGTCTTTGAGCAATAAAACGATACATAAACAAGATGCCGTGATAGGGCCGGTGGCGCGCGATCTCCCCTAGTGCGCTCAGGCCGAGGATCTTTGTGGCAACGCTTTAGTGCCAGTTTTTTAAGTTAAGTAATATTATATGCTGCTAGAATAACTGTTCTCTGCATTTTCAGGGTGAATTAACAAAGGCCTGCATTACGGTAAGTGTAAAATTAATTGGGAATATGCTTTAAAAATTAGAAGTGAGAATATACATCTTTTAAATTTACATTTTTTTTTTACATTTACATTTTTCTTCAAAAACCTGAAGGAAAATTTATTTCCTGGGGAGGTTTTGATTTGCTTCGATTTTGCTGAGAATTACGCCTTCATAATCCAGAATGTAGCGCAATGATAATTTAGCTCATGACATGGTGGCTGTTCACGAGTATCAAAAGATAATAGTAGAATACTTGAAAACTCATTTCAGGCCAAGTAAAATCTACTATTTCACTGATGGTACAGGGCAAAATTTCAAAAATAGGAGTAGCTTTGTTAATCTCGAAGCCCATGAAGAAGATTTTGGTATCCAAGCTGAATGGCACTTCCATGGAACATCTCATGGTAAGGGTGCATGTGATGGTATAGGAGCGAATATAAAGAGACAAGCAGTACGTTCAAGCTTACAATGTTCTCCGAAACATCACATGCTCACTCTCCATGCTTTGTTTCAGTGGGCAAACAGTAACTGTAAGGAAACCGAAATTTTTTTCAGCAGCAAAGAAAATCACGCCTTAGCCACCGAGTGACTGAAAACCAGATTTGACAAAGCTGTCATGATGCCAGATACATTACAGTACCACGCTTTTATTTCCACTCAAGACGGAAAACTTCAACTCAAGAAGTTTTCGTCCTCTGAGAAATACGACATCTTCTCGAATGGCAAAAAACAAAAACCGCAAAAGAAGCCTGCAAAGAAAACAACTGTTGAAACTATCGCCAAAAAATCGAACAGAAAGACAGATAATATTACCATGTAATATTACTTAACTTAAAAAACTGGCACTAAAGCGTTGCACAACGATCCTCGGCGTGAGCGCACTAGGGAAAATCGCGCGCCACCCGCCCTATCACGGCATCTTGTTTACGTATCGTTCTATTACTCAAAGACAAATTAATTTGCCACTCTGAAAATTGGAGGTCTTATAGGAAAAAATCTCAGCTTTCGTTTAAGAATATTTTGAAGAAAAAAAAAGTGCCCAAGTTTGAAAAAAAGTCAAATTTATTTTTGATTTTCGAAAATTTGGGTCAAATTTTGATTTTTTTCAAAAATCATTATCATTAGTAAAGCTTTTCTTAAAAAACACAAAATCGTACCCCCTCCATTTTGATAAATAATTATCAAAATGAATTAATTTTTGGTGTGAGGAGTACTATCTAATAGGACTACAATTGGGCCAATTTTTAGCCCGATCGGACAACTTTCATTTTCGAGGTGGGTACACTTCAGAAATTATGCCCCATGTGCTGTACCCAGAATAATCCTGTTGTGAAGACATTGAAGATTCAGTATTCCGCGACCACCTTGACGGCGTGAGATGTAAAGTCGCGGAACAGAAGACTTAAGGTGCATGCTTTTGTTCATGTGCATAACCTTTCGCGCCCCGATATCAAGGGATCTGAGCTCGTCATTCGTCCATGGAACCACTCCAAATTAGTAGAGTACTACTAGGGCGGCAAGCATGTTCATCGCAGATACTTTGTTCCTCGCCGACAGTTCGGAAAAATATATCAGTCGGATGAGACGTTTGCTTCTGCATCGGAGAGTATCCTTTATAGATGTCACGTCCTGAATGCGGCTCTGTGGCACGTCCAGGTATGTATAGGTCTCTCCAGCGCCAAGGTGTCGTATAGCGCTTCTGTCGTCGAGCTCAGGATCTTCGGGGAGCCATTAAGTTTTCCTTTCTTCAAATTAACCTTGGCGCATTTCTCTAACCCGAACTCCATTCCAATCTCTTGAGTGTACTTTTTGACAATGTCTAGAGCTAGATGTAGTTTCTCTGTATTTTTAGCATAGATCTTGAGATCATCCATGTAAAATACATGAGTGACCTTATGCTTTCCAACAGACAGATGATAAGTCTATTGGAAGTTGAATCGAAACCTTTCCAGTAATCAATCCAATTGTCCGAACAATCCTATCATTTAGGATAGCTGTGAAGATCTTATACAGTGTGTTCAGACAAGTTATTTTCCTGTAATTCTTAGGGTCAGCTAAGTTGTCCGTCTTCGGCAGGAGCACTGTGCGCCCTTCCGCCAACCACTCCGGAATAGGCTCTTCCGACTTTAGATATGAGGCGAAAATTCGGGCCAGATGCTGGTGGGTTGAAGGAAACTTCGTCCACCAGAAGGTCTTGATACCATCCGGTCCCGGAGCGGAATACTTCTTTATGCATCTTAATACGTTCTTCACCTCCTCGGTAGTGATGGGTGGGCATTCCTCCTCAGGTGTTATGAGGACATTGTACAGCTCCTTGAAGCTATTTATGTTCTTTAAGCCTTCTTCAAGTGGATGTTGTACTTCGTAGACTTCTCTCCAAAATGCTTCGACCTCCTCTAGTTTGGGCGGAAGGTGGACAGTAACTGAAGGGTCTTGGAAGAGTCGAGATGGGTCAGACAAAAACTGTTGATTTTCTCTGACCCACCTCTCTCTCCGCTCTAGACTTCTCCTAGCGTTAGAGAGTACTCTTATTCTGTCAACAATATGCTGCCGGATGGTCAGTAGCTTTGACTTGTTGATTGTGTGACGACGGATCCGTAGTTCGCGCGCGAACTGTCGAACCTTGGCAGTGAAAGTCCTGGCCGATGTTATGTAGTCAATCACACACTGAATTCGGGACGCGTACTGCCTTGCCCAGCCGATCTTTGTGCTGAGTTGATGTATTCGTCTTTTGGTCTTATGATCAACCGTTCGTTTTGTTTTACGGTTTGCATCTGCCAAAGTTCTCGCTGCATTGTACACACTACAATTGATAGCCCAGAGGTGGAATTCTTCGGAGAAATCTCCACGAAGCTCATCATCCAGTTCAGTCAGATCTTTGGGCTTGGGAGAAACCTGAATATTGATGTTTCTCCGGGTCCTGAAGCATCGTTCATACAGAGTATGCAGTCGCGCCATGTAACCTTTTCGTTCAGGTGCCATACTGGTATCATAGCACTCCAGCAGGTCGTCCCTGAGTCGATCCGTCCACTTAAAAGTAATGAGATTATCATTGCTGTTCCCACGAGCAGCTAGGGAAAAGGGTTCGTCCATCCTTGTAGAGCCCCGCATGCATAAGGCTGCATACTCTGAGAGGTCGCCCGGTATCCCAGAGTTACCGTTTGAGACACCTCACCCAGGTGCCATTCAGCTTTCGGCACGGTTGTTACGGCTCCGCGTAGGGGTTATTCCATCGGGACCATCCCTGAACAAATGTCCGCGACTGCTTATTGAATATTGTAACTATATTCAGCAGAAACCCTTGGTACAGGGACCCTCTATCCGCAACCCGAGGACGCGTTCGGTGGCTTTGTCATAGGCCCTTCGGTTGGATTCCCAAGGAACGAAAACTATAAATATATATATTGATTTTCTGGAACTACGATTTTCGGACAGCAGTCTCCGTTGCACGCTCGAGGCCTGACATCGTTCTCCACGACTTTGAGAAAAGAACTATATTCGGGATCGAATTCTCGGCTCCGGCCGACTAAAACATCACTGCCAAGGAGAAGGAAAAGGAGGAGAGGTATCAAGACCTTATAAAGGAGCTGTAACGACTGTACCCAAAATATTCGGTTAAACTAGTTGTCCTTGCTATCGGTGCTCTCGGAGGTGCGAAACTATCACTGGTTCGTAACCTTAAAGCCATACCCGCGTGCCAAAAATATGCTAAGGCACTTGCGAGATGGATGCAGAAAGCTGTCATCCTTGGGTCGCTTTATGTCCTAAAGACACACGAGGGTTACGCAGGCCTGTCATTGTGATTTTGTCGTTCCCTGTGGCCACCCATCTCACGGTCGTGAGAAGTGGTTACGGCTGGAATTGTTGTCCTTATGACAAACTTTTAAATAAATAAATAAATATATATATATATATAAAAGTTTCGGTTTCGATTCCTTTGGAATAGAACTGAAGGGCCTATGACAAAGTCACCGGACGCGTCCTCGGGTTGCGGATAGAGGGTCACTGTACCAAGGGTTTCTGCTTAATATGGTTACAATAATTAATAAGCAGTCGCGGACAATTGTCCAGGGATGGTGCCGAAGGAATAACCCCTAAGCGGAGGCGTAACAATCGTGCCGAAAGCTGAATGGCACCTACATGAGGATGGACGAACCCTTTCCCTAGCTGCTCGTGGGAACAACAATGACACCACCAAAACACCAAAAAGTTGTAGATGCGGTTCAAAACGACCGAACGCGCAGAGCACCCGACATTGGGGCGGCAAACAATGCCGATCATCGTAGAGTTCGGGGTGCTGAAAATAATTTAGATGGAAACACGACGACGAACCGGCGAAACGCCCACATTTAGTGGACGGATCAATTCAAGGATGACTTGATAGACTGCTACGATGCCAGCATTATCCCTGTTCACCGAGGCTTTATTGCGCGTATGCACACTCTGTGGTGCCAAAAACACCCAGAGCTTCAGCACGTTTCGCATCAGTCTTTGCGAAATCAAGCCGTCTACTCTAAGATGAGGAAGCGACATTGAGACCAACCGCGGAAAGCAGGCATCTTCTGAGAGATGATCGCGATTTCACGACAAGGAGGAAAATTAACATGCAAGTTCCTCCTAAGCCCCAAGATCTGGCTGAAATGGATGCCGCCCTTCATGGAGATATCTCGCAAGAGTCCGACCTCTGGACCATCAGTTGTTCAGTTCATGGTGCTGCGAGAGCTTTGGCTGATTGAAATTGAAGGCTAAAACCGACTTTGGATTTGGATTGACTACATTACATCTGGTAGACCGTTCACGGAAAGGGTTCGAAAGTTCGCCCAAGAACTAAGGATCTTGAATCACACACTGAAGAAGTCAAAGCTCCTGACAATCAAGCAGCATATTGTTGACAAAATACGGCTATTATCTGACGCAAGAAGGAGAATACAGAAGTGGGAGAGATGGATCAGGGAGAATCAACAGTTTCTCGCTTACCCATCGCGGCTCTTCAGCAATCTCCCTGTTTCTGTAAAAATATCCACCCAAGCCCAAGGAGGTAGAGACTTTTTGGAGAGAGGTATACAAGATCCCGAAAACACTAGAGTTGAAAGAAGATACTGACAATATTATCCGCTTCAAGGAGTTTTGCGACAACCTTATAAAATCTGAGGCGGAATGTCCATCAATCACTGCCGAAGAGGTGAAAAAAGCACTTAGAGGCACGAAGAACTTTTCCGCTGCTGGACCAGATTGTATCAAGAACTTCTGGTGGAAGAAGTTTTTCTTTTACATACCAAAATTTGGCCCGCATATTCACCTCATGTTTAAAGTCGGAGACGACCATTCCACAGTGGCTGGTGTTAGGACGCACTATACTCCGGCGAGAGATGTACGAACAACGTGTCTCGAAAAAAAGTGTAGCAGGCTGTCGAGAGAACCTGCTAATTGACATGTATGTCTGTAAAGACGCTGCAGCCCATCAGCGCGTCCTGTCAATGGCCTGGATAGACTACCGGAAAGCCTTCGATTCAACCTCTCATCGCCTTATCATCTGTCTGTTGAAAAGCTTGAAGGTACATCCACACATAGTGAGATGTATAGAGAGATTGATGCCTCTTTGGAAAACTAGATTTACTATCTCATCTATAAATTGTCGTGTGAAAACGAACAGCGACACATTCTAGAGGGGCGTCTTTCAGGGTGATACCATGAGCCCTTTGCTTTTTTGCATCACACTTCTGCCTCTATCTCTCGCACTAAGAAATTCTTCCGGATATCTGTGTGGCGACATTAATCAGCGCGAGCATAAGGTCACTCATGTATTTTATATGGATAACCTGAATGTCTGTGCCTCCGGTAAAAGCGAACTTCAAACTGCTATAAATATCGTCAAGAAGTACACAGGAGAGATTGGGATGGACTTTGTTTTGGACAAGTGTGCCAAAATTAATCTGAAGAAAGGAAAGATTAATGGCGTTCCCAAGGAACCTGAGCTTGTGGATATAAGTGTTATTAGACATCTTAATACTGGAGAGACCTATACATACCTGGACGTGCCTCAAAGCCGTATTCAGGACGAAACATCAGTGAAGGAGTCTCTCCGCAGCAGATACAAGCATCTTCTTCGACAGATTTGCTCTTCCAATCTGTCGGCATCTGTAAGATCATGCATATGCATAAAAGCTGGCATATCAATTCGTCAGTTCCGCGATTATACATTTGACGCCGTCAAGGCGGGCGCGGACTTCTGAATCTCCAGTGTCTTCATAACCGAATTGTTCCAAGTACAGCTTACAGCGCTGCGAATGGCAGAGATCCTCTCCAAAAATGGTCAAGAACCACGAGATGATTGGCGAAGGAGCGTTCTTTTACAAAGCCGCGGAGCAAGCAGCCGAGACCCGTGGCCTGAATTTTAACATCGGAAGTGAGGAAAGTGCATTACTCCATCCAGATGCTTCACTTCTAAATGCCGAAGTAAAGAAAGCAGAGGTTGAAAAATTTCACCAAGAGCTACTCGACAAGAAAATGCACGGAAACTTTCACAGAAACGTCGACAAACAGTCCTTGACGAAGGAGCAAACTTTTGCTTTCCTCAAATCATCAGGGCTTAATTCAGATACGGAGGGTTTTATTTTCGCATGCCAGGACGGTGTCATTTCCACCTTAGCATACCGTGAGCGCATTTTATGTCAAGAAGTTCCCAGTTATAGGTGCAGAGCGTGTCATGCACACGCATTTATTCATTTCATTTATTTACACATTTATTCAGAATTTTACAGTAGTAACGTTTCAGAGTCGGACCGATTCCCTCATCAGATTATGTTTTACATTTCGCAGAATTTAACCGTAGTTTGTATGCATGTTTTTCAGAACCAATTATAGATATGGAGACAAAAATCGAAAAAGTTAAGATATATTAAACGAAACGTTCCTAATATTCTATGTTCTAATTTTTTTAATAAAGAGGACCAGCGTGATGCAAAAGCATCTTGAAATTAAATATTGATTAATTATTCGAAACTTAAAAAATGTATAATGATTAACCCTCTTATAGCGCCCTGGGTGTGCAGCCACCCAGAGGTAATTTAAAAGTGAAAATTTCGAAAAAGATCTAAAGGAGGGTTTGGGGTTAGGGGTCGGCAAATTAGGGGAAAAGTAGGGCCTACCTGACACGCATAGGACCCTAGTCATTAGTCTGCAGCTATTCGAGTTAGAAGCATTTGAAGCGGGTTGTGGGTATCTATTCACCATTTTCAGATTGCAAAATAAATATCCTTTTTTTCTATGAAATGAAAACTGCTAACCCCACCTAATAGTTGGAAGTGTACAGTTCATGAATCACTATGATTTTTTTAATTTCACCCAATTTTGAAGTAATACCCATTGAAATCGCGATTTTTGCCATTTTCAATCACTTTTGGAAATTTATTTTGTTCAATATTTTACTGTCTTGCCTAATTAAAATATCAATACTAAACTTATACAGCTGTATTCCTGACATTCTAGAGATTTCATTTCACCCCTACAAAGTTATAAATATGTATTTTAAACAGTTTATCTCTGAAATAAGTTATGGGTGGCTACACACCCGGGGCGCCAAGAGCAGGACGCCAAAAAATGTGCGCCATTAGGGTATTAAGTTAAAATGAAAAGAAATTAAAAGATGTCGGAGTGTGCACCCTCCGCCAACCTTATAAAATGAGCACTGAGAATAATATTAGGAACGTTTTGTTTCATATATCTTAACTTTTTCAATTTTTTTCCTCCATATCTATAATTGGTTCCAAAAAACATTCATACAAACTACGGTTAAATTCTGCGAAATTTAAAAGGTAATCTAATGTTTTTCAATCAAGGTTTTTCCTTATAAATTCCAATTTGTTGTTTCCGAGACGCTAAGTAAAGAATATTTTACATCTTTAAGTTCTTTTCATAATAATATTTGATACTTTCTTATATTTATAAAAAATGTTAGAAGCAATTGGATCATTTAAAAAAATCATTAAATCTATTAAAATTATTTGAAACAGATTCATAAAGTTAGTTTTAATCTGTTTTTTTTTTATCCTTTTTCGAGTATCATCTGTCTAGTAGCCTAAATAAGAATTTATGTGTGTAAAATGTACCATCAAAATAAAAAATCGAATGTTCTATCTTTTATAGTTTGGGAGATATGGCCTCCAAAAATTATTTTGTATTGAAAAATTTGTCTACATTTTTTTGAATTTTAGTTGTTTTTTTTGTGCACTAGAAACATTTTAATTCGAAAAAACTCAATGTCTGGTAAAATTTCATGTAAAAGGGTATTTTTTCAGTATGTGAGATAGAATTTTTTTTTTTTAATTTGCTAGAAATTGATGTCAGTTGAGTCTATTTGTAAATGTAAATTATATTTAAATTTATAAATTAAACTCAGCCAATTCACTGCTCAACCTTCGCTTGTAGAATTTTTCCTGGCGAGCGGGAACCAATTCCCGTGAAGCGAACAGTGCGCTACCGCTGAAGCTAATTGCGTAAATCTACGGTCAATGAGACCAAGTCAGCTATTTCCCCGTGTGCTTTCGTGCAAGGTACTTTTCCCTGGACTGCCTAGGACCTGTATAGACCTCCTTGACTATGGTAACAAGCCTTTCGCCTGCTCAGACATCCCTGGTTTTCCCCGAACAGCGGATCATCCGCGATAACCCGGTTTCTGTCCACTGAAGCGATTTCTTTACCCTAAGTATGCGATACCCCGGCCGCCCTGTCGTCCCAGTCGCAATAAACGTTTCTTAAGCTCTGAAGTCTCAATACCCACACATCTAGAATATGACACGAACTCCCAATGTACATTCTATTAGAAGTACACTTTCGCCATTAGTCTTTAATCACTTTGCTTATTTTTTATATCAAATTTATCCTAATTTATCCAACCAATTGACACCAAATTTTAACTATTTTCAATATTTTATGATTTTATATCATTTTTTTTAAATTTAAATTTAATTTATTTTTAATTTTATGTTTATGTTTTTAAATATGTGTAATTTATGTCATGCTTTAATTTTCATTTTTTACATTTGTGTTTACGTTTTTTTGTTGCTTTATTCTCACAGTTTCTAAGAGATTAACGTAAAATCACGCTTAAAAGTATTTTTTAATTATTGGTCAGTCAGCTGCCAAGTTTCATTCAAATCAGTTGAGAATTGCGCCGACAATCCAAAAAAGGTCCAAAATACATGATTATTTCAGATAAGGATTCTTGGTAAGTATTTCTTACGTATGTTACCTCTTTCTAATTATTTTATTTAAATATGCTAACTAAAACTTTTTTGGATATTGAAATTACTTTTCATACAATTATACACATTATATCATTTATGTTTTATTTTCTTTTTATTATGTCATATTATTTTCTTATTGCATACTCCCCTTAAATATAGAGACCGGGAGTTAATCATTCTTGAAATCTGGTGTACACCTTTCACGAAATCTTGTGAAATCCCTGGAAATCTTTACAATCCCTTGAAATCCCGTGAATTCTTTTGAACATTTTATAAATCCCTTACAAATTCTTAGATCATGTGAAAATTCCTTTACATCCTTTAAAACCTGTGGTAATCTCTTAAAATCCTTGGAAATTCCGTTAAATCTTTTGAAATCTTACGAAATCGTCTAAAAATCCGTGGATATTCACTCAGAAAAAATATTCTTTATCATTCAACGAAAAGTTCTTTGAATAAAAGACAAATATTAATTGACTCTCAGTTAGAGAAAAGTTTCTTTGATATACAGAGATTCTTTTTTATGTAAATAAATGGTTTTTTGTTCTAATGACAAATTTTGTTTCATTAAAAAGTATTTACTTCAGTTTGAATTTAATTTTGGTTAAGGGCGTTGGTTAAATACGACTTTACATTTTTTGTATAAGTACAGCATTTACTCAATATATATGTTACAGGCAAAGTCCGATGTGCCGGCACACCGCAGTCTGCCTGGTCCCTCCGCGAATTGACTGAGCGGTGTCAGGCAAAGTCCGAAGTAGCACTTTAACTTCGGACTCTGCCTGGTCAAATCGCGAAGTGCCCGACAGGCACAGGCAAAGTCCGGAGTAAAAATAAAAACCTTTGGGGTTTACTTTTCCCGCTGCAGAGTGGGCTGGCTCGGGAATTTACAATTCAAAATTGTCTACAGGTCGCAATTGTGAACGGATTTAAACGTTTTTTTTTTTAGAAATGATAAGCAGTAAATTTTTAAGAAGGCTTATGGAGTATATTTATCAATTTTTGTTTCAGTATAATTATTTATTCAACGCAAGTTTTTTTCTCTAGAGAAAATAAAAAAATAAATCTCCATATGTATCATATTTAACATAGATGTACTTAGAAAACATAAATAATTCATTTTTAATATTTTTGTTGTTCTTTAGTGTAAATAATTTCCGAATTCAAGCCTTTTCAGGAAAAGCCGATTATTTAAAGCGAATTTACAGACTATATATTCCATACAAGTCACCAGTCTATTATTTGTAATAATTAGATTATTGTATACCATTAAGCCATTTCCCTTTCAGGGTAGGCGTGACACTACCCGATTCGGGTAGTGTTTCTAGGTGGATAGTTTTCTTGTAGTTATAAATAAATACAAGTTTGGGCTCACCACACCCATAATATGCCAACAGCACGCAGTATTCTCGAATGGTCACCCATCCAAATACTAACCGCGCCCAAAGCTGCTTAACTTCAGTGATCTGACGAGAACTGGTATAATAATAACAATAATAACAATAATATAATAATACAATAATAATACAACATTAATACAATAATAATTAGTAATATAAATTAATTAATAATAAATTATTATAAATTAATTATTTTATTATTATTTTATTATTTAGTTTATTATTATTATTATTATCATCATCAATAAATTAATATAATAATAATTTAAAAAAAAATACAAAACTAACTAAAAATGCCTTCGACATGTTGGGCTGTAACCATCTTAAGCCTGAGACATTAATTGTCAACAATAATAATAACAATAATATGATATAATAATATAATAACAATAATTCAATAATTGGCAAATAAAAAATCTGCCTTTGATTAAAATAGACAAATTGAATATCTGGTTTTTAAATGGTTTATAACAACCATGATTTTAATTATTGAAAGTTTTTGGATTATATATTTTATTTTATTATTATTATATATTATTATATTATATTATTGTTATTATTATTGTTATTCATAATCTAATTATTACAAATAATAGACTCGTGACTTGTATGGCTTTAAATAAAGTAACTAAATAAAAGGGCGGTAGGAGGGAGTGGGGAGAAAAATTTTCCATTAGTTACGAAACTAATACGACATTGAAAGGAAATTTTATTTTGAAGTGTAATTGCTAAGAATGAGTTTTTAAAAAGGATATTCGGTGTCCAAAAACTCTCAATAATACAAATCATTGTTGTTATAAACCATTTAAAACCCAGATATTCAATTTGCCTATTTTAATCAAAGGCAGATTTTTTATTTGCCAATTATTGTCATTATATTATTATATCATGTGAGAAGTTGTAGGCTCCGGAAGCTACGATCATGGTTCTTTAAA